>JAVQJF010073332.1:0-34625 GCA_036023855.1 Gadopsis marmoratus
ACACACACACACACACACACACACACACACACACACACACACACACACACACACACACACACACACACACACACACTGGAGCCAGTGACTCTGGGCTTTAGTAAAGCTGCAGAGATTCAGAAGTACTCAGACACTCCTGTTCTTGTCTCTGGCAGGGGAAATATCAAAGATGCTTCAAACAAGCGTGGCTTGCAGAAATACCTCAATAAGTGTCATTATGATGAGGAAAAAGAGCCCTACTGTCCAAACTTCCGCCTGGGCTACATCGCAGATCAAGCAAGAGAGAATTTCAGTGAGCTCTGCAGGACTGTGAGTATGAGCTCTGCACTGCAAAATATGCTAATGTTTTGTGTCCTGAAGATTTCTGATTTAAAAACTGTTGACATGGTTGAAAAAGCCGCCTTCTTATACACATATACAGTATATCTTATTTTGAACAACGAATACTCTGTCTATGATGTTTTGAGGATGACACTCAGACTTTGTGATAGTGTAGCATTGCTGTAGGTATGATAATTGCTGTTTTTGCTCAGGGAGGAGTGATTGGGGTTTTCATCAACTGGCAGTGTAACCTGGACCTGGATCCTTCACACTGTAAACCTAAATATTCCTTCCGTCGTCTTGATCTTCGAAAGGATCTGGACAATTCTGGTTACTATTATAGGTGAGCTCAAACACCCAACCCTGACTTTTTTGTTCAGTATCTTCTTGTGTTTGTCGAATTGCCTTGTGTTAATTTTCCCTGTGTTTACCCCTTTGTGATGTCTGTGTAATTGTCCAGGTTTGCCAAATATTACAGTAAGGATGGGATAGAGTCTCGGACACTTATCAAGGCCTTTGGCATCCGTCTGGATGTCATAGTTCATGGACATGTAAGTGGACACTCCATCATCCTTACAGTTTATATTCAGCTTACTGTGGTGACTGTCATTATATGATTTGCATGTCATTTCTTTATCAGGCTGGTAAATTCAGTCCCATCCCGACCATCATCAGCACAGTGACTGCCATGACTTCAGTTGGGATTGTGAGTTACTTCATTAATTTCTTAACTTGAGACTTTGAGAGTGGCAGCGATCGCTTTTTGCACCCCAACATGGGTTTTCTTTCCATTTAACCCCTCTAGTGCACCGTTTTCTGTGACTGGATCATGCTGACGTTTATTGACAAGAATGAAGTCTACAGTGACAAAAAGTTTGATGAGGTGAGTAAAAGCCATCCTATAGAATACAGATCATTAAAGGTATTACATCTCACAAAGAATAGCTAATGAGATGATTTTCCAAAATTTCCCAACCATCTATTTTTAAGAATACATACAGATGAATTTAAGTACATAATTTGACTACACTTTACATTATGGTGCACAAAATGATGGATAGTTACAACGGAACGAGTAAGGAGCAAATCTACGGTAACTCATTATTATTGACTTGCAAATAAGCAAAGTTTCTGAATCAAGGATTATATAGAGGACAATGCTGCATTTTACAGCTACTGAATATGTTTTTATTATTTAAATATTAGTTACTATTTGGTGCATCATACTGAGTAGTTACTAGTAAAAACAAGTAAAGCTTCATCTTATCAACCTTGCAAATAGCCTTTTTAATGAAAATTCTAAAAACAAAAAGATTCTTGATCTTTGGAGCACTGAATATGTGTTTTTTTCCCACCACAGAAATAAATAGTAACAATTATTGATGGCTGAATCCCAGGTAGCTGCTTTGGTTTCAGGGTCCTGGTATTGTACATGCTGGCTCACTTAGTGAAGGATGCCTGTCCTCCACAGATTAACAAGGAGCCTGAGGTGCCCATTTCCACAGAGCTCAGCTTCATCAACAGCTACGGGTCAAACCATTCAGACCTGTCGGACGGTGTACCGCTGTAATGTCGTCACAGTTGCCTCAGTCCTCGCTGGCTCAAGAGCGTGGACTCTTCTCCATCAGCTGACTGGTTTCTCAGGTGTCTGCAACAGCACAGTTATGGACTGTCAGCCGTCGCTATGCTGTTGTTAGTGGGAATAAACTAACAGAGGACCACAACGACAGAGGACATCTTCTTTCTTTCAGCTGGTTCTTTCAATGTCTCTGCCTGTTCAGTGGATTCAGGTCATGTATAATCTCAAACCTTGATGGACCCGAATTGTACAACAATGCAATTATTTGTTGCTTTTTCTCTTGACTTGACTTCAGAAGACAGTAACACCGCTTAGAAAATGAGTTTATTTTCTCAGTATGAAAAGCAACTAAACCATTTAATCGCATAGAAATATTTAAGTACACCGTAATGAGAAACTATGCCCATTTCTATCAATGTATTGCAGACATTTAATGCAATAATTGTCCTAAAGATTCATACATAAGTATTACAATCAACAGCATTATTACAAACATAAAAACTGCACACAACCTATATCAAATACTTTGATTCGTTTCCTTTGTCTTTCAACCTGATGTGTTCAGCATAACGAGAAGATACAGGAGGAAATGGTCAGGAGGAGAGCAATGAGCTGTAATCAAATAACACAGACATTTCCCATAAAATGGTTTCTCTAACTAGATTGTGGGGAAGTGTGAATCCATCTGGGTGCCTGAGAGCAACACAAACGTCAGTGGTGAAAAGACTTAAGACTCAAGTCTAATGGGTCGATATCTGTCATGATGGATGGAGGAGCACAATGGGCAGTCAAGTCAGTTTGCAAATTGTGCAAAGGAGCTGAAAATTCATGAAATGTATCTTCAAAGGGATGTGCTTATGTTAATGTAAAGACTAATCTCAGAATGTGTCGTCTATACAAGATGTACTGAGAAGCTAACAATTGAAAATATTTAGTCACAGGCCATCTAAGTGCTCTCGCTCCTTCATTTGAACATGTACACTATGTGTCAGTGAGATTCTCTAAGGAGCCAATCTAATTGTGCCACAGATAAGTCTGAAATGTGATTACTTGTCTGGGAGACACCCATCAGCTAGCAAAGTGAGGCATCTGTGGGGCAATGAGATTAAAGTGATGGAGGTGCATGGGTTGAGATTGTTATGATCCAGACTTGCTCAAAGTAATTGCTAACCACCAAATTATTTTCCCACATTAAATAAGAGTAAACAATTAACCAGCCACAGACGTCTGATCTTTTCCTTTCATTACTGTGATAAATTCTCAGCATGCATTAAAATGTAAAGACTCTCACCAGGTGAAGACTTGTAGGTTCAGATTCGTCCAATAATTCCTCAAAACACACATTTACCACGCCAAAGAAAACCTTGACGATTACGCAACTTGTTATAAAGCAGCTGATTATTGAAGGGCCGCAGATAACACCCGGTATATTTACGCTTTTTTCTTTGTGGCGGAACTGTGCTCCTTACTACAGCGCCAAGTAAAATAACTGAGCCGTAAAAACATTCAGGCTCACATTTAAAACAAATATTTATTAACAGGTAAAAATGGAAATTCACACACATCATTTTATATCAAGACTTCAAACATATGTACAGTCCACATATTTCTTGTCCAACCTGGCTCACCAGTGCCCTGATTACACAACATCAAACAGTATAGAAACAGACACCTTCAAGGCTGATGAACAAGTGCACAAACTTCAAAATCGAGTGTTTTCCAGATTGAAAAGTAGTTTTCACAGATGCAGCTGAGGGAGTGTTGGGCCTCTGTGGCGGATGGCACCTTTAGTGAGCGCTCTGGCTGATGTGTGGGCTCATAACTAACAACCAGTCGATGGTCTCCAACAGGAAGCTCATGTTGTAGTGGGACGCTATGTTCCGAAACACTGTGATCTGCTGAGAGAAGGTCTTTAAATGGAAGAAAAGGGGGAAAACCATCTGTGAGAACAACATCAAATGGGAATGATCACATGCTTTCATCAATAAATTGAATAATGTGATGTAATTGAGAGTAGAGACCTTGGCCGAGAAAGTGAGGTCAAAGTCTCCGGCACATCTGCAGTACAGGGGCATGTTCGCCTCCTTCACTCCTTTACATTTTGTACACACCTAAAAACACAAAAAGAGTTTTAAGCAGGCAACTTCAGAAAAAAAAAAAAAGTCCATGCAGACTGAACAAAAGACATTACAGTTTATGATATATGCTTTAACCACAAGGACACACCCCAAACCCCAAACTATAATTTTGTTGGGATGTTTTATCTATTCCGTATAAAAATACGGAATTTTTAACTCACCAGGTCCTGCAGCGTGTAGCTCATCAGTTTCTTCTGCACAGCCTCCACCAGAGCCATCTCAATAGACTCAGTTTCATACTGCACGTGGCAGTTGGAGCAGAACCACTGAGGCAAAACCGATCCATCCTGAGGAGAGCAAAACTCAGTTTATCTCACTGGAAATTGATACAATTTAATAAGCAGGTTCAAAAATATGAGTAATAATACTGTCATTATTATGCCCATCAAAGCTGCTCCTCTCACTTGTGCAACGGACGGGTCCTTGCAGAGGTCGAGGTCCCGACAGAAATTGCAGTGGTGGCAGATGACCTCTGGCAGGATGTAGGAGTTACAGGGGTCACAGAATTGGGCTTCCTCTGAAAACTCTCCGACATCCACAAGACGCAGGAGGTCTCTTTTCAGCTTGTTCACCTGGTTGACTATGTTGGCATCCAGTGAAAGGACCTGAACGGACATAATATTGAATTGAGACGATGGAATTTCTTTTTGTGCATCAGTTGCAAATCCTGTCGTGAGAGGAAAATCCTAACTATATGCAACACACGAAAAGAGCCTTGTAAGTTGGTATACTTTCGTAATATACCTGGCAGACATATTTGATAAACTCCAGCGCCGGGTTGTTGAGTGGCAGGTGGGATCCAGGCAGGACGGGGAACATCTCTGAGGGCTGATTTACACTCCTGGTACCTGTCACCTTCTTCTGGATTTTTTGAGTGATGGTGAAAAAGTTCTGTGTCAGCTCACTGGACACGTATTCCTGGGAGAAGGAGATCATTCCTGTGGAGAGACAGTTTAAAAAAAACAAAAAAACATCACATCTGGGAGGAAATCTATCTAAATACAATTTAAGTGTAACAGACACTAGGCTGCGGTGACTCTAATGAGTGTAATGTGAAGTTCCTAAGAAATAGAAGGTAGGTCTTTAGTAACTGAAGGAGCATCCTAAACATGATCTTACCAGGAAGAGCACTCAAGTCCCCCACTGTCTGCTGGGAAGACTGGGTGCCGCCACGTCTCTTGACTGGCGTTGCCCCAGGAGCATTTCGTCTCAGCTCTTCTTTCATGCTGTGGTAAACTGCTGCAATGTAGGCTGGCGTGGAAAGTGTGTGTAAGAGTTGGTAGAGAGAAAAAAAATACTATTCTGTATTCTATTGTGTATAATTATTGATTTTACCAGAGACAGTCATGAGGAAGTATTTCTGACAGGAGGCAGTTTGGGGCAGATACTGCATGATGTTCCAGTTGCTCTCAATCAGCTCCTCCACCTCATCCGTCTCTCCATCACCATCATCTTCCTCAACATCATCCTCATCTTCATCCTCGCTGCCCTCCTCATCTCCCTCCCCTTGCCTGTTTGTCTTCTGTTTGGCTCCTTCCTAAAAAAAAAGGAGCATGGAGGAGAAAGAAGCTCTGTGTTGTTGTTTTCTTCTGCTACTTTAATCAATCAAAAACATATTGTGAGGAAGAATTTGCAGTTTGAATTACCTCTCCGCACAAGATGCTGGAGGGCAGTTTGCCCTTCACGCCACCACAGTTGGCTGGATCCATCCACAGCAGGAACTCCCAGCATCGGGAGAAGGAGATGGACAAAGAGTGAAATATTTCTCTGGAGTGGATGCTAGAGGAGAAACAGTTAGAAAGGGGCTTTTAATCCACTTACAATGTGTTATGAGACTGAAAAGACACAAACAAAAACCAACTTTTGTTTCTAATACCATCATACTAATAATGTAGCGTTGGAATGACTACTGTGCTCTCAAAATATACTTAGACACAGGAAAATTAATATTGACCAAACAGCTAAGAGAATCATTGTTAGTTTGACTCATACAAATTCAGAAGTGCTGCTCTAATGCTGCCTTGAGGGCCAGAAAAACATTTGGTGGTACCCAAACAATATTACAATAACCACTTAAAATATTGACATATTGGTCCACTTCTCCATTTAATCTTTCCTCCCATTAGTCTAATCGGTAGTTCTCCTCTTTTAAGTGTGCATTACAGAATTAATTTCCCATGATGGAGACTGCAGCACCATATCTGGAAAACATCTAGTGATTTTTTCTCTGCTGATTTTGTGTTCTGGCTCTTATTTCAGACCACTGAAGAGAAAACAGATACAAATACTCTTTTATTGCCTCAGCAGTCTGTTTAGGTACAGTTGTTTTACATTTATATACGTTTGTCCATACTTGTGTTTATTAATAATATTATTTATATAAAATTGCATAAATAAAGTGATAAAATTGGTGATAAAATTGGTTTACAATCCAAACATGACCTGCAGAGGGATTTGTCTGACCTGTTTGTGATGTACTCTACATAGCCAATGGCATCATCTATCCTCCGTTTTTTAGTACACAAGATGATCCTGTTGAAGTTTCCGTACACCACAGTGGAGCCGAGACGTTTGAACTCTGAAACCAACCTGTCAGCAGAAATAGAGAATTGATTAATAAAAGAAGATGACACTGTAGCTGGTGTGAAGATCAAATAACATCAATGCAAGAATAAAGATGAAAGCATCATGATGAGACAGTTCACTGCAACCCAACATGGATCATAAATTTAATCTAAACCAAAACCAGATATTAATAATATTTGGCCCAAGGAGAGCACTGAAGATGTCATGAGCCATGCAAATACAGAAATAAAAAGCTCATTATTATATTTAGTTAACAACTAAATTTAATCAAGCACTTCAATGAGTGCAGGACCATGTAACTGACTTAGCAGCACTGCCTCTTCTGGTGAAAAAAAGTCCCTGGAGAGTCTGATAACCCATCCATATATTGGTATATACACTGATGACCATTATTGCAAAACAAAGATTTTAAGACTAAATATATGCCTAAATAAACAATAGAGGGTTTTTGCAGAATAGGTGATCACTCACTGTAGAAAGACCTTCTTCATCATGTTGTGCAGGGTGCGGTGCAGTGCAGGATCATAGAGCAGAGAGCTGGGGGAGCGCAGCCAGCGGTAGAAGTGCATCACCTGGTTGTCTGCATAGACATTGTGGTACTGTGTGATCTCTCTGACCCATCCAACCACCATGCTCTTCAGGATCCTGCTCATACAACACAGAGGTGAGCAAAAAAACACAAAACTTGACATGCTTCCTTAAACAATGAGAAACAACAAGAAGCGTAACTTAATGGAAACCCCAATTTACAATGTTAGGTATAAATGGTCATGCACTATGTTTACACACCTGAAGGTGTTAGAGCAGAGAGCAGTCTCATCATAACTAGCGAGAGCACTGGCTCCCTGGTTTCCTGACATCATGTCCTCCAACGAGGCCTGCTGGATCACATCAAAACTGACACCCAGACTAGCTCCGCCCTCCATGTCATTGACATGCTGTGACTGGAGGATGGTGTTCACCGCCAGGCTCTGCAGGTCCAACTCCATACACACTGAAAGAAACAGGAACAGGATCTTCCATAAACACAGAGAAAGACACTTTGAAAATGTACAGTTGCTTTTTGACCTTTCTTGGATGCAGATTAAGTTTGTTCCTGGTGTTCGAGTACCTGTGGAATAGCATCCCTGAGCATTGATCTCCACAGAGCCACGGTCATCACTTTCCATGACGAGACGACTGTCATCAGCCTCTTTTCCTCCAAGGTCGGGCCTGGCTGTGGGTGAAAGCCACATCAGGTGGTTGTGTTTGCGTAGATGTCTTGCCAAGAACAAGTCTGAGCCAAAGATGGACACATCCTGAGGCAGGTTCCCCACAGGTAAGTGGTAATACCTGAAAGCGAGAGACATGAAAATGCACTTTTTTTAGAGACTACAGCAACAAAGCGGGCATGTCAGAAGGTTGGTAAAGACTTAAACAGGTGATTAAAACAAAAATAAAATGATCTATCCTCTCCAGTCCAGACTTCTCTGTAGTGTGAATCTGAAATCCACAGAGCTAGCAGTGTGTAGTTCGTACCTGGCCATGTCGAAGGCCTGTGACAGGCAGCTGTCCAGGTTGAGATAGTGGCGGATCATGCGCCGGGCACCGTGGCGTTGCCAGTCCAGCACGTTATAGCTGATTTCATCAACCACATGTACTGGAACGACTGGAAACTCCTCAAGGACTGGCATCCCCGCTGCCAAACGCCGCAACTCCCAGTTTGACTGCACCGCGATGAGGGTGGGCCCACGACGCTCCTCCTGTAAACAGAGAAAGCAGACACTTCACAGCACCAATTTAGTCACGTGAACATAACTAGTGATGTCTGTGTAATCATTAGGAGATAATTAGGTACATAAAGTGTATTTTACCTTGTAGTTCAGAAGTATGCGTTGCAGTGCACGGTAAATAGCCTTTGCGTCATTTTCAGCTCGGACCTCAAAGTTGTGTTTCTCTGGAGGTAGGAGCTCCTCAGTCGTCTTCTCCAAGAGAGCGGTGCGTTCAGCTGTGTAGAGGTTACCCAGGTTGGGCATCTGGTTGCTTCTGACCTTAGGAGATAAAATAAAGACAGATCTTAAGGGATGTTCTCTTCCCGCTGGGAAAGGATGTATTATCCTTGATATCAGCATTGTGGGGGCAAGTGAAAAACCTTACAACCTTAAAAGCCTTACAAATAAGTGAGAATGCACTCTACTATTGTACTTTCAGTATAGGTACCATGCATTTGTTGGCACTGGAAGAGCCTCACTTGACAAGATACAAGTCCATTCACCAACATAAAGAGTTGTATTGTTCTTACTGTGTCCAGGACAAAGATGCAGGCTTTGCGCTGAGAGGGGATGAACAGGCCAAACAGAGCCTTATGACCCTGGCTGTGATGATACAAGTACATGTGGCGAACACTCCCTGAGAAGAGAGGAAACATGACACAGTAATGTCAAACCTTTCTACATGGATCCCATGATATCACAAAAACCTCCTATGTATAGTAACTCATAATGAAGATGTATCCATGCCAAATATTTGGTTAGAGGGAAAGAAAAAGGTCAAACAAACAATAATCCCTAATCACTGTGACATCGATTCAAGACGACCCATGTGTGACACAGGTCTTACCAGGTTCCAGGTAGCTGAACTGGGCCAGAGACCTCATCTCCAGATTCTCCAGGTCAAACGTTTCCGCCTCTCTGCCAGCCAGATCCCTCACATGGTGGTTATTGACCATACAAACACATCCAAGTTGCACCAGTGCACGAAACAGCAATGGGACCTGAAAGAAATCATGTTAACGCTGCATTCTGCTGCTCTGTACGAACATAAAGAGCATCATGAGTGAGATTAAAAAACAAAAAACACCGGAGGTGCATGCATGGTACCTGCGTTTCATAGACCCCTTCGATGTCTGGGGCAGAAAGGTCAGCGTTGATCTCATTGATGTGCTCCTGGTACATGTCCTCTGGTACACAGTACTCATACAGGTAGTACACCACATTGGAGCGAGGCAGCATGCGGTTCACCTGAAGCCAAAAAATGTGTTCAACTTGATTTGGTTAATTTATCATTACATCATTACAGGCTGTCAAACTATTTACAGTAACTGCAATCCATTGTTTTCTAAAGCATCTTCTTATTGCATGCCTTTTTGTATGTGGCTCCCCCGTCCTGTTTTGGGACTTTCTGATTGACATAGAAGACACGTGGGATGTTGAGCTTCATACAGTGGAGGTCATTTCCAATCACAGCCCACAACTTGTACAGACCAGGGTGACTAGTCTCTGCAATCTGCAAGGCAGGAAACAGGACATCCCATGAGACACGATAAGATGATTTTCTTTGGATTCTGTTTACTGACTTGAGGATGATAACATGGTGACTCTGCTCCACCTGAACAATTTGCCATGGCATGTCCAGGATGCTGCGTGCTGTTCTGCGGAGGAAGCTTCCCAGGCCGGTGATGGGGCCGTCTCTGATCACGCCTCCCCCTACAGGTTGAGCTTCACCATCCAGCAGCTTCCTCCTCTTCTTTCTCTCCTTCCTCTGCTTCAGCTGCAGCTCCCACTTCTTCTTATGGTAACGCTGCCACACCAGACGCTCCTCCTGTATACAGACACAATTGTTAAAACTGGAGCCAGTATTTCAAAACTTCTGTAATATTTCTCAGGGAATGCTGGAACAACATTTGAAATTACCGTATTTCCTTAAATAAAAACTGGTAGTCACGTAAAAGCCGGGTCTTTGTGAGGTCAACACAAACAAATAAAGGCTGGCCTCCCATATAGGCCGTGAGAAAAAACAAGGCTGGATAAACTCTTGGTGGCTGTCATATTGTGTGCATGCCAACTAATGTAGTATATTTCCATTGCTTTAATTTAATAAACTCAACACCCTAATCACGCCATTTTCAACACTGTTGTTCTGGAGTACTCATCTAAAGTGTTATTGTCAGATTTCAGTCACTCCAGGCGTGTGTTTACGCCTCAGCCAAACTGTATGTTGTAGTAACTTATAAGCCCCACATGATGGCATCAGCTACATTTCAAGCACCATACAGGAACTTTGCAAGTCAATTTGTTTCCTGCAAAAATGTTACACAATAAAAGCCTTGTTAAGAAATGAAGGGTAAGGCTTTCTGTCCACTGAAACACTAGAAGGCTTTTAATTGGAAACTGATACAGGAAGTGTTGAGTAACAGCGTGATGCAGTAACTTTAACAGGGCAAACGGGAGCAGATCAAAACAATTCTTTGTACTAAAATATGACCAATTCTATGCATCAAACCAAGGGAATTAGAAACAAGTGCCTGCCTCTAATACAAGCCTGCTTCAGATAAAGGCCCTGGCGGCTATCTGAGGAAATATGGTATCTCAAAATATCAGTGTCATTTGCAAAATATTCTGAAGGCGTTAAAAACTGCGATGAAAGGACAAGAAATCAGTACATTGAAACAACGGGCAGCTCTTTGTGCTTGACGCTTACCCGTGTCTTTCCCATAGGTGGGGGTGGCCCCAGAATCTCTCTCCAGGACTGAGTGAGCTCAACGTCCTGAGACTCCACCTGGCTGTCCTCTCCCTGAGAAGCCCGCTTCCGCTTGGTGCTGATGAGGATGGCTGGCTGCAGAGGTCTAGCCGGCATCCCAAAGTCCTCTATGTCCGTGGCTTGGCCTGCTTCAAGAGGCTGATGGGCCACCTGGGAGGGAAATGCGAATGTGCTGTCCTTATTCAGAGGACACTCAGCTTGGTAAACAGTGTTTCCAACTAAAGCGGTAAATCTCTAAACTGCAGAATGAGTCAGCTGATGGGGAAGAGGAACGTTTCTGTTTTGGTAGTTTGATGGGACATTATGCTGTGTGTTGAACAAACCTGTCTCTTGCCCTCACTGGTGAACAGCTCACTGATTTTCTTTTGCTTGTAGATATCATTTTTCTCCAGGAGTTTCTTGTGAAGCCAGTCAGGATGCCTCACTCTGGGTACCGGATTCTTCACCTGATGATGAACAGAAACAATTGATATTCTATTTGTACATCAACCCAGTACACAGAGACCAATGAAACATGTTGCATTTTTACCTGCTGAAGAGCTGCAGGGATGGTGATGATTTTCTGGATGGCACTACCCAACCTTTCTATGTAATAATTCCAATCAAGGATCTGGAAAGGCCCACAACACATATTTCAATGTCGGAGGGAGCAAACAAGCTACTTTACACAGAAAAATCAAAAGCTCGTATCTGAGTGCATTAAATGTCTGTTTACAAACTCACAGAGCGGATGTCCAAATCGTGTAGGCTGGGCATCTTCAACCACTTACGAAGGAAGTGTTTCTTCACGCTGGGCTCTGCCTGGAAGATGGCCAGAGGAATGGCTCTGATGACAAAGACAAATCAATCAGTGTCAAAGTCAAGGCTTTTACTTCTGGTAATATTACACAAAGTGCTTGTTTTCCACAAATATTTAACATTGGGAATGCAACTCTGACATCGTTTTATTTGGTCTGGCAAACACCAGAAAATCTGTCATCATGGAAGTGTTCTTTTCAAGCAAGTTGTTTTTTTAAATTTGTTTTGGCATTTTGTACTCTTATAGGACAACTTACAGTATAGATGGAAAAAGAGGGGATGGAGAGGAAATGACATGCAACAAAGGTTGTTTGCAAGAATAAAAACCGGAGAACATTGCAGTTACATGTTTCACATCTTAACAACAAGGCCACCAGAAGGATTATTTGCAGACAGTCTCGATCTGACCCCTCCACTGTCCCAGAGATGTAAAAGTTTGTTTTCAGAGTGGTTGTCCCACCTTTCTGTCACAGGCGAACCCTCTGGTTTTCGGGAGATGACATAGCGACAGCTCAGACCAGCATCTTTCACCATTTGGTCTCCCAGGAACTCAGCCAGTCTCTTAGCTGTGCTGATAGAAGTGGACTTCTGCTCTCCGTAGTCCTCCAGCTTTCTGGACATTGAACGATTCTCTGAAATCAGTTCAAACAGCTCCGCATCTGGCATGTTGGCAGCCTGGAGATAAATCAATCAGCTTTATGTCAAGACAATAAAAGACTGGAATAAACATTTTGACTGAGCTTTCTACACAAATAATTGTATTTTAAAATATGTTCCTAATAATAAAACACACCTGAAAGCACAATGTAAATATCTTGTAATACATAACATTGTAAACCATTTGATCACAGGTTTTTACCTTGCTGTACAGAACGTCCAGCCAGTAGTCAGCCACTTTGGCCACGGAGGCGTACACTTCCTCCAGAGTGGTACCTTTGAGGAAAGCCTCAAACACTGACGACTGAAAAATCTTAATGAGCTGGAGCTCGCCTCTTCTCTTCACTTCAAAACCCTTCAGCTCAGCCAGAGAGCCATCCTCATTAAACACAGCATACCTACAATGAACGGAGAAACCTTAAATCATCGTTATAATCACTGTATATTTTGATATGAACCTTGCTAGGCAGCCCGTTCACCAATGTTGGTAACAAATCCATCCAGTCGTCCAGGGTGAGAAGTCTAATTTAATCACATAAAAGAAATCCACTATTACTTTACCTTTTCTTCAGCTTCTTCCCTTCCTCTTTTGAGGCAGGCAGAATCATGGCCAGGTACGGTCCGTCCACCTCAAAGAAGATGCTGTTCTCTGACCTGGTGTTGTAAGTGAGGGTCGCGGGGTCGACCAGCTCATGGTACTGATCGTTGGTGAATCCGTCCTTCACCAGGATGTTCAGCATGGCCCCAGGGTAAGAGATGGTCACCTTGGGCTTCTTTTCATTACTGGTCTTCACCACAAAGTTCTCAGGAAAGGTGTTGGGGAGGACACACCAGATACCATCAGTGTCCAACTCAAGGGGCCTCCTGAGGCGCAGAAAAGTACAAGTGAAAGTGAGAGTTATTACAGTTTTTTTCAGTTCACATTAAGAATTTGATGCCTTTCTTCTCAAGGGAAACTTGCACCGAGTGATCGTGTAAGGGTTTCAGGATTTAGTTTGAGTACATTTCAACAGGCAAGAATGTGTTGCTGTTGAGCTTCTCGATGCGAATATGCTTCAGTTACGGAACTATTATTCTGACCAGCAATATAAACAACGTCCACTACTAAAATACATGGTGCCGGAGCAAAAGAAAGTAAGATAACAACTCCGCAGGAGCTGGACAAAAGTCCAAATTTTGGTCAACAAGGCTGTGGATCCCTGCCAGCTCCATCTGTCCTGAGTTAGAGCCGGCCTTGCATGGACCAAAAAGGCCATTTCTGTGATTAGGTATCACAGTATCAATATGACACCCACCCTATTTGTTCGATGAGCTCTCTGGCCTGCGTGATGATGTTGGCTCCAGTGTAGCACACAATGCCAGCCATCTCCATGGAGTACCAGCGCGCCCTGATGGAAACAGACAGACAACATCAGGTCTGCAGCAGAGTGCCACTGACAGATTTCACCAGTAGCAAAGGCTTAAGAGCTCGTGCAGTAATGTAGGTATGAGGATTTTTGATGATTTGAATGATGAAAACTTTCAGCTGACTCTCACCCTTTCCTCATGACGTAGCCATAGAAAGAGTTGAGAATACACTTGTGAGCCAGCTGAAGAGAATCGTACAGGATCTCCATGTTTTTGCAGCGCTTCGTGTCAGCAGCGTCTCCGCTGTCCTGAGCTGCAGACAGTTTCTTCTTCCACACCTTAAGCAAAGGTCACACGAAAAAACAAGCACTTCACAACAACTCGTTTTGATGGGCCAGTAGAATTTGAAGTACAGTGTGTTTAATGACTGAACAGCTAGAATTTTTAAGGAAAACATTTCTTAGAAAATATATAGAAACACGCACTGAACTGAAAATAGTGTCCAATATAGGGATGATTGTTAATTTAATTGCAATCAGTACTTAAACATACAGTACCTTGTGGAGTCCTTTGAATTCATAACGCCGATCTCTGAAAGCTCTCACGGTGTCGACATAGAAGGAGTTTTCTCTCTGACAGATGGTGGTTACTCGCTCCTCCAGCCTGGTGACGTGTGTCTTCTTATAGGCCTTCTTACAGTAGTCTGAGACAAAGAAAAGACAGGTCCAACAACGCTTTGGCAAACAGTCACATAGAATGCTTATAACCAAAATCTAAGAAGCCCGCCAAAAAAAAGAAGAAGAGCAAAAGTACCTGCCAGACGTTTCTTCTCGTGCTTGGCCTGCTCCTCCCTGTTGAGAGTGTGGAAGGCCCGAGGCGGACCGTTGGGGAAAAACGGCGGGAATTTCTCGGACTCAAGTTGCTGCTGGATGCGGTGGAACTCACTGCGGCTGGCGGGCACTGCAGACCGAGGGAAAAGTGTTTTTGTTTTAAGAACTTTTGTTGTATTCAACCCCACACGAACACTGCAGAAGCAATGTTGGCAGCAGCTGCAGGTTTTGAGTCTTCTTCTCTATTAGCTCCTCAATTTGTTGTCATATCCATAAGAATCCAATTATACAACATTAACTTACTGATTTCGCCTCTCCATTGCCAGGACATCTTCCTCTGGCAGGTGGCACCAGGCTTGTTAAAGTCACAGGCTGCACAAGTGGCCTCATCAACCATAGCGGATGGCTGTCAAAGTAGAAAAAGTACTGAATTTCATACTTTAAAAAAAAAAACATTTTATCCCATGCATTTTTCTTTTGATTTCTCTTTTTACCTGCAGGCGGTTGGTGAGGATGATATTGGGGTACATTGCCCCAACGTCCAGATGGTAGATGAGGGGGCATTCGATCCTGTTTGGAACCTCCTTCAGGGACGTCAGCTTGTTTTTGATCTCATCGCAAACCTGAGAAAATACCAGAGCTGTTTTATAACTTCTAGCTGAGTGACATATTTGGGACGACTTCTCAAAATAACAGTTTGGAGACACAATAAAAAAAGGAAAACTCAACATACCTCATTAAAGTTGGTGACTTGCTCCAAAGGGATTTTCTCCTCTTCCTCGATGGCATGGCGGATCGTTCTCTCAACTCTTTGCATCAGGAAGTCAAACGCAGCTGGGTTCTGTCAACACACCAGACCAAACAGTCTAAAGCCAGAAACACACAACAAGCAGCAAAGCAAAGAACCAGCCGTAAGTTGAATTGTACCATTTTGAAACGACAGGGGATGTCACTGCGAAACACTCCTGACTCCAGCGCCTCCACGTGGCCGCCCACGTACGTCTCAGAGTCCATGACGTGGCCGTCATCCGTCAGTTTGTTGAAGACCTGCTCCTGCTTGTTGGGGAAGACGATGTTTGCGTGGAAGGCCTGCACCATGAGCAGAGCTTCACACAGAGTCCCAGAACCTTTACGCAGCACCTGGTAAAAGATGGACAACGCAAGAAAAGACATGAATAATGATCAAAAAGCACAGCATATTTGTGCGATTTTGGTCTTCTTTTACAAACGCACACAATCGACAAACCTCATCAGGCTCCATCGGGATGATGGTGCACAGAGCGAAGATGAAGGGGTGAACATATTTCATGTACAGGTAATACGTGGCCACAGCATCGGACACAGAGTAGGTGGCTAAAGTCTGACAGAAAAGAAGAGGAAAGAAAATGTCAACGAAATTGCAACCGCCCATTCAAAACAACTGTGTATTCTTTATTTTCCGAGCAGTAAAAACTGAAGTCCATTTCTGTACCTGCGGCTCCTCAGTTGCCATGCGGCACATCTCCTCTGGGTCCAGCTCCACTGGGTCGTAGCCCAGTTTAGCCTTCGCTGCTGCCTTCAGATTATGACTTCCCACCGGCAGGTAGCTGTCTCTCTTTACCCACCTGACACAGAGGAGAAACGGGTTGGGAAGGCGGTGATAGAAATGAATGAATCTAAAATTAACCCTAACCCGTGAGTGTATCGTACAGTATCAGAGGTGTGCAAACCTTAAGCAGTCCATGTGGATGGCTTGACTGGATTTGTACTCTCCCTGGTTATCCTTCTGGAAACCGATCTCCCGGTGCATGCTCAGTCCATGGAGGCCAGCCCGAGTCTCAATAAAGGGCCTTGAAAGTGGAAACAGTGTGAGAGAGGTGAAAGTTAAACACCTGTGATGACACAGGACCGACTGATTACGTTTTTTAATGTTTGGATGTCACCAAGCGTTTTACAGCTCAACCAGGATAAAACTGAAAGACTAAAAGAAAGACTAAAGAGGTTCTAAAGCTCATGGAGAGAGAAACTGGTCGCAAAATTAAATTCTCTTTGACTTACACCGAGCCAACAAGCAAGAAACCGTGGCGTGGTCTTTGACTCAGCCCTGAACTTCAAGGCTCATGTGGGGTTTGGGACCAAATCTGCTTTTTATGACCTCAAAAACACCGCTAAACTGCAACCATTTCTCTCTCTGAGTGACAGAGAGAGAAATGCACAGTTTTATATCGAGCAACCTGGCTTTTTAAAATTACCTTTAATGGATTTATCCAGGACAATTTTGTTCTATTGTATTCTGCTTTTTATTATTAATAATATTCTGTTTATTATGCTGGTGATTTCTTATTGATTTTATCCCTTTGTTTTTGTCTTTTTAATCTATTTTATCTAGCTTTTAGTCTAGCTTTTATGTAGCTCTATTCTATATTTATTGTTTTTATTATTCTAACAATTAAATCTATTTTATTACATTTTCATTATTTCTTTTTTCTTTTTTCACACGCTCAAATTCTCAAATTGTTTTTTGTTGTTGTCGTTTTTACGGCGTATTATCTTATTACCTGTGAAGCTAGTGTAGTCTTTTTATAGGAACAGAAACAGCTCACCAGTCAAAGAAGTCTCCATTGTAGGTCACAAAGATGTTTGGCTTGGTTTCTTGAACGTGATCGAACCACCTCTGAATGAGGGCCGCCTGAAACCAAAGTGAAGGTACCACATGTTATTACATGAATGCAATCACAGAGCATTACATTTACACACCAAAAGATATTTTTTAAACGCTTCGGGTTTTATTTACACTGTCGTGAATCTACTGTTATGCACCTCATCATCCTCGTTGAAAACAGTGAAAGGCCCTTCATATTCAGGTTTGGGAGTGAACTCAAAATCTTCAATGTCCTCAGAGACAATCTCCCTGTTTGTGATTAGAAACCCCTTTAAAAAGGAAACAATAAGTTAGAAAAACGGACTCACGTATTAATAACAGAATGATACTCTTTATAAACTTGAACCTGAAGGAAATACAACTCACCTGTCCATCGATCATGTAGGAGATCATCATAATCTGATCGGCCTCTGCATCCGGAAATTTCAGCGGGAGCTTGGTGGTCTCTATGTCGAAGGCCAAAACAACAGGGTCCTAAACAAAACAACAAACAATGAATGAAATCAATGAAGTCAATCGTGAACTTGAATAAATGACTATGTTGCAACACAGTTTATGAAATCCTCATACTGGTCGCTCCACAAGATCATCTCTCCGTACAATCTCTGGTGGGTAAGCGCTGCCTCTGTATCGAGCATTATACCAGTGAGCCTAAGAGATAAAGACAGTAACGATTAGAACAGCAAGCACGTGTATCTCAGAGGATTTATAAACACTGGAACAACAGGAATCCATCTTTACCACGTGGATCTTGAGGTCGATGGACAATCGCACATGATAGGGCACGTCGTACTCTCTCATGTCCACGATGTTGTCCAACTGGTCTGAAATACTCTTTGACAGCCCGTCTTCATCTGCCGAGGTCACAATGCCACCCGATAAGGCGCTGTAAAAACAAAGAAAGGTGTCAACAGGTCAACACAAACCTGGAAATAATGTAAACCTTATTAGAAACTAATTGGCGGTACCTTGATAGCATTGAGGTGTAGGTGTCATTGGACTGCTCCCTCTCCCTGTTCTTTCGTACTGCCGGGGAGATCTCACGCTTCACCTTGATGAGGTCGTCCACGGTGTTGAATGACAGCTTGATGTAGCTTCTCTTCAGTCCAACTAGATGGTTTGGCTGGGGAGAACAGGCCAGCATAGAGCAACATGTTTAGTGTTGTTGATGTGAAGTTGTACAACCACACAATGGCCAAACCCACCATATGCTGTAGTTCAAATAGAAAAATAATGTGTTGGGGGTTTGTTTTTTTAAATATGGCAATTATTTTTTATATTAAACACTTAAAAGCTTAAAAACAAAACTCTCACCAGGTCTAGGTCCTCTTTTGGCACAATTTCAAGTTTTGCCACCTTTCCTTGGAACTTCTTCGACAAGTATGAGATAACTTCTCTCTCGCAGTTCTGGAAAGAAAGTTGTCTTTAAGGTTTTTGAACATGTTTACACGGCATAAGAACCAAATGTCAGACACGGACGTACCTTTTTAGTGGCGATGTAAAAATATGGCTTAAAGGGGAGCGCCACCTATAGACAGAATAGATATCAGGGGGATATGTTATTACATGATTACTGTCCAGGACCCAGCTGGTAGACCAGTTTGAATCAGCTGTCTCACAGCACTGCCCCCCCCCCAACACACCTTAAACCTGCTTCCATCCTCCTGTATGAAATAATAGTCCACAGCACTGATCATCCTCTTGTCTTCATCCAGGATCTCTGTCTGGAAGTAGAAAAGGAACACATAAAGTGGCACATTTATTATCGCCCTTTCTCCCCTCGAGACAGTCAAAAGCTCAAACATGACACCGTGCAGACTTACAGGATGCATGTTGATCAGCCAGCCGGTTTTCTCCCCCGGCTCCTTCATCCTGTCGAACCCGAAGCGGGCGTCCATCTCGTCGGCGAACTGGCTGCGCTCCAGCCGCTTGAGGGCCGACATGGAGGATCCATCGTCCCTGGTTACAAACACACATAACAGCTACATTAACGTCATGTTTCCCTTCTGTCATCTACTAGCCTGCTTAACAATGTCATTTACAGTATATCGTGGCTGTAGGGAGTAACTGAAAGCAAGCAAACAGATTGTCTGTGAGGTGAAGCCACTCACTGGTTTTCCTGATCTCCTCCACTTTGTCCTCGGTCCGACTTGAACCTTCCACTCTTTTGCAGAACCATCTCCTATCGTCGTCAGCCGGCTACAACACGGATAAATACATACAATGTCCGCTCTGATTTTACAAGTTTGTCAGTAAAGCCGCATTTGAAATAGATCTTTGAGTTATCTCAACGTTTTTGTCGTACAATACTCTCTGTCACTGTCACTGTCCGAGCTTGTGTTTTCTTATTTTGGCGCGTTCCTGCAGTTCCCGCGAGAGTAGCGCTGCGAGGAGGACGAACAAAGATCGTTTATCGAGAAGGTGAATCACTCAAACCAAACGTTTCTGCACCGGTTTCCGGTCTGTGAGGACGTTAACTATTACGGCATGTAAACGCTGCGTTCAAGCCACACGGGACCAGTGGTGGAAGATGTATTCAGCTCCTTGAGTTCCCTTCAATTAAAAGTCCTGCATTCTAAAACTTAATTTAGTAAACGTACATATGTATTATCAGCTAAATGTACCAAGAAATGTATCAAGAGTAACCTTTTTTGCGGTAAACTGTCCTCTGTGACTGATACAAATATATCTGACACAATTAGATTGGGAATGTGTAAGCAACATTTTTCTGGTCTAATCTTTAGCAATCAGTGGCTGGTCCAGATTTTTTTTGACAGGGCTGGCATGGGTAGGGTACTGTTTTATGGCATGGATAGTAGAGATGGGAAACGTTTGGCTTCACTTTTGGGGAACTGTCCTTTCGTCCATCTTTATATACTGTTTATGTTTATATATAGACAGTATATACTCAAGACAGTTGTACTGTATGATTGAAGAGTTGGCCGTGTAAGTGTTAACAATACTGTGCATAGGCAATATAGCAATATATATTTAAACATTTCATTTTGGCAGACATAAGCATCAATGTTTGTTTTTCATTTTAGGCCCTACTGTATGACTAAGCGTGAAGCTAAATATGCGTGAGGAGCTTTCATAAATTTGACCTTGATGCTGACACGAATGATCAGACACGGGTAATTATGGTAACTACCATTAGGCATAATTGCAGCACACATTATATGGAAGTGTCTGAAAAGCCAGACAAACAGACCCACAACATAAAAGCCAAAGTCTATTGTTCAAGGTAATTAGAGCCAGATTTAATGGACATATACTGATACTGATAATGCACCCTGGGGTCGAACAATTGTCTTGAATTGCGACCACCAGGCAGCCACGTTTTTAATCACACATTGAAACATGCTGTATTTACACGATCTTCGGGGGTTTCCTTTTTCCTGGGAGGAGCTTGAACCCCCCCTCCTTGTTTACTATCCCCGCGAGGAGGCGGTGTGTCGGGGGGCTGAGAGACGGCAGACTGACGGCAGACTGACAGACTGACGGTAGGCGGCTCTGGTATTTGCTGCTGCTGCTGCTGCTGTCATGAAAAGTATTGAAATAACACCTGAGTCTGAGGTCTCGGCGGAGATAAAAGGACGGTGATGAAAGTTAGTTTAATCCATGCGAAGTTATGAAAAATAATCGGTGGTCTGGCTGCCAGCTAGCTCGTTAGCCTGCTGTTTAAGTTTAGCGTCACTGCAGCAGCATCAGCGGCTACGACTGAGTCCATTATCTGTGGCGGTGAGTTTAAATGATATGTTTTTACAATTAAATACCTCCTTTTAAAAGTGTTGTAGCCATTCAATCTTCAGGTTGTTCTCCCCGGCAGGTAACAGTTTCCTGTTTGGGGTATGAAATGACAACGACCGAACGCCAGTTTTCCTGTCAGAATAGACCTTTAACTACTTTTAAGTCTTTGTTTCTGTCACGTAAGTTGATAACTTCTTTTGTGAGAAACCAGCAGGGCATCGGTTGAGTTTGCGGTTGATAAGCTCAGTCTGTGTACATTTACCCAGTCTGACAGTCAGCTGAGGTCAACACACTGTCTCTTATCATTTAGTGGAATAACGAACGTCGATGTAAATTGTCAGTAGTGGAAATACTGATGACTTCTAACAGAAACTCTGAAACTGCTTTTTTGTAAAAAAAAAAAAAATAACACACCTAATGAAAAATTGTGAAAGCACATTTTTTTTTTAATTCTAGTAAAAAACCCTCTTAAATATTGTGCTTCATGTGAAAAGTGACGACCGAGCCTTTTTCTTTGTTTGTGTCCAAGTAAAAGTGGCCTCAGAGGACAAAAGCCTCCTTGTGTCTGTTGGATGCCTCTTTCACATGAACTGCATGTTAATATGTACTTAATTTAACTTTGAAATACAGAGTTTGGCTGACGTGAGGAATCTTTGTTTGTTTCGCATGGATTACATCATATATGCTTCATATTTTGGTGCCTTCAGATGCTCATGCTGTTTGTTTGGATATTTATGCTTCCTCCTCCTCGTCCTCCTCCTTCATTCCCTCAGTGTTGACCTTTAGCCCATAACAGGCAGCCGCTCTTGGCTTTCATGTCAGCTGTCACAGACGGGCTGTTTACTGGACACTGTGTGTTACATGTGGCCTGCCAGGCCCGGCTGGCATGGTGAACTGCATACATCTGTTGATTTACTGATTTACAGGACTTTAAAGTCAAGAAGAGTGTGGATTTTAATGATTGCTTGTAATATTATTTTAATTGATTTACATAATAGCAAAGACATGTAGCAGGTTAGCTTTGTTCTGTAAGGGTTGAGCGGGTATGAAAGTAAGTTTTTCTACCTGTTTTCTCTCTGTCTTTTGAAGTTAAACCTACCTAATCTCAAATTACCCAGCATGCCTCTGTCCTGACAGGGTTCCTGACCTCTGATCACCTCAAGAGAAATGTCTTCAGACTAGAATAGTGCACAGACAGCAAGGCTACATAGCATAAGGTTTTCTTCATTTAGTTTTGTCCAAGGACATCTCTTCATTTTAGTCCAGCTGATGCTGAAGTTTTTAGTAAAAAAAAAAAACTGATCAATTATATATTGGAATTTTGACAAAATATGCTACACTGAGTGAGACATTTTACAGTTGAAAATAAACTGTCCAGTGCTCCATGGTGGACAAAGTATGTAATGATGTCACAGAACCACAGAAGTTATTATTATGTGGCGTTAAATAGATATCCCATGATCATGATCATGTCCACTTTGTTGTTGTTGCAGTCTCAGGAGGATGTCTGCGGATGCTCCCATTTGCAGTTTTGGGATTAATCCTATGGATATTGTTGATACTGTGGAGGATTAATACCAATACAGTTGTGATGCCCCTGGAAGGAGAGGAATCTCTGTCTGGCTGCAGTTCGCCTGCAGCCGAGGAGGACATGCCCGCTGCACAATCCCCTCATCCAGGTGGACGTTCCCTGCCAACAGTTCCTACTACCTCAACCCACAATGAGGATAACAGTACTTCTGCGGGTGTTGAAGTCAAAGCTGTGGACAACGACGTTCCGCAGGCGTCCTGCTCTAAGGTCAAATCAGAAAAGTCATCATTGCTACCAACCACCCAGAGACCTTCCAAAACCAAAGTGCCAATGCTCAGCTCAGGGCCGGAGGCGAGGGAGCGCCTCAAGTTCATTCTTGGAGCATCTGAGGATTATTCTTCAGACGAGGAACCTCTGGTCACCAAACCTCCAAGTGGCGCATCTCAGCCGCCGACATCCCCCCCCAGATCTTCTCCTCAGCAGGCGTCTTCTGCACTGCCACCGTCCAGTTCCTCAGGCATCAAGTAAGACCTTGTTTCTGTTTAAATGACTTTAAACTTTTAAACTTTTGGGTCAGGTGTGGTTTCATCACTCCATCATGTGACTGCACACAGGTGAAAAGCCTTGTCTGGAAGTTGTAACTGGAATGTGACACAAGCATGGAAGCATCTCACTCACGGCAAATATTAGTCTGAGGGACTATCATGAACTGGGTTGGTTTTTTTTAAGTCTGGTTGAGGATGTGTTTGCTCAGAACGTTTGTGGGTCAAAACACGTGGCCATGTTGGTGACGTGCTGTTGTGTTCGTCCAGTCGTCGCAGGCTGCGTGTTATCACCTGACCGCATGGAGTTGACCTGTGTTATTGTCGCATGCCAAACACTCCGGATCTATTATTGGAACAAGAGCCTGAGCCAGCGACTTTGAAAACTGTGGTGTGAGTCGAGGTCACACAGCCGCAAACAAAAACTCTTTAAAATCCACCACAAATTTAGTTTTAACCTTTTTTTAAATTTTTTTTTTTACAGCCACCATAGAGAGTTATTTTCATACCGAGCGACTGTATATTATGTGATCGTGGGTCAGAGGGGTTGTTTGGTGCACACAGCTACATGTTCATCTTGACATGCGTAGTTGGATTGACTTAACCGAATGCATCAAGCTACACTATGTGTGCTAGAAGGACTTGAGGGAAGCATCGTGATGGGGAGAAAGGTAAGACACTTTCCTCCCTGAATCTCTTTGGAAGCATCTTCGGAGGAATAGTTTTGCAGCAGAAAAAGATTCAAAATGTTTAATGGAAAAGAAATCTATTGGATTGTTTCTTTTCATGTCCATAAACTGCCTGGATACTTGTTCCTTTCTTTTAGAAATGAAGTAGAATGATTACTTTTATCCTGGTGTTGGCCTTGGATCTGTGCATATTTGTAAGGAGCAGTCTGTGATCTGTCACAGGGGATCTGCCGATAGATCTGGCTGCAGATGTGAGAGGGGAGGAGAGAGGAAGCGCCTGAGAGGAAGCATTTTGTAGAGGTTTCTTTGTTTTGGTCTTTTAAAACAGTTTCACTACTGAGGTACACAGCATAGTAAAGTGAAAGTAGGCTGTACAATGGAGAGAAACGGCTTGTTCCCATATCTCCAAAGGTACGTGCCATTGAAAGTTGGATACGGTTCTTTGTAATTTGATACTTTGTTACTTTGTTTGTCATGTGGATAGTTATCGCATGCTTTATGTTGCAGCAGCAGAAATAATGAAAACGTGCATAATTAGTTTGTGCAAAAATAGATTGGATGCAGTAGGAACGTCTGCAGACATGTTTGTGAGCGGGAAGGATCACTCTTGTGGCTATGCTGTAGTTATGTAACTGCACATAGCTTTTCTTGGCACGCGTAAGTCTGAAGAAATAAAAAAAAAAAAAAACACTCCGACAATGTGTACCCTGTAGAAGGGGGAAGTGCAAAACAGACCAGAATAACGTCCCCCTTGTGAAGCAGTACAGCAATAAGCTAACATGTTTTAGCACAGGTTATTCTCCTCATATGTCATGTTTCTGACTAGATACTCTTTGTTTGTTCCGTAAAGTACGCGTGTAGTTAAATGAAACTCTGCCATGTTAGGCCTCATGTCCTGGAGAAAGATCAGAAAGTGGAGCGTGCACGACACAGAGCTGGAAAATGCTATCAATAACAGAGTGCAGTCTGTATTTCCTAAGTGAACAGTACAACACAGGATTTAAGATTAAAGTTCACATCCACTGATTGCACTGATGATGTTTCTCACTGGTATCTTAACATGGGACAGAATTTCTATCAAGCAGCTTGTGGTGCAATTTCAATGAGACTTTGGAACGCACAAGTCATGAGCCAGCTGATAATCATGGTACATAAGATTATTGCAATCTTTATTCAAATTGTGTCTTGCATAACATGGCAATGTAGCTTTGGCTTTGGTGTTGTAATTTAAGCAGTATTTTAAATGTATCTTATTCTGTGTGTAATAATGGTTACATTGTAAAGGATTTACTCCTTTTGCATTTAATAACTTAAAGACCCTTTTTAATCCTGAGAGTCTAACGGTAAACCAGATGAGATGATCCACGTTTGTAACCTAAAAACTGAGCTTGTGATTCTGAAACCAAACTTGGAACTGACTACTGTGTAGAAAGTACCTGGTAGTACTTCATGAATATAGTTATGTGTTGAAATCACAGTAAACATGAAGGCTGTAGGTCAATTCCAATCAATCCCACATGGCTAAAAATAATCTCAAATTAAAGGTGATGACAAATAATCAGACATTTAAAGACCAATATGTTTGAATATATGTTGCTACTACTGTACACCTGAGTGGGCTCAGTACAGTCTGTATGAATGCATCGTGCTGACGACACATTGCCCTTTTTTATTGTCTCTGCTGTGGTGAACATCAGATAAAAAGGGACACAGAGTCTGATAACACAGGCCTAATTTCTGTAGCTGATAGTTTGGTGAGGTTGCACTTTTCTTTGAATTGTTTAAGTGTAATATTGAAGATAAGGTCAGAAATAAAGGGGCAGGCCCACAGTCTGCCTTTGTCTGTTGGGGAGGGAGACAGACTTTGGTTTTTGATTTTCACTTCTGTTGGTCCCTTGTTGGTGGTATGTAGTTTGTTCACAGTCCCTGACTCGCACTGTTATGTAGCTGTTTACCAGCAAGTCCGCTAACCATGAGCTTCCCACCGCAGGCCTAGCATGTCTGGTCTTCACTTGGTGAAAAAAGGACGTGAACACAGAAAGATGGATCTGCAGAGGGACTTCACTGTGGCCTCTCCCGCTGAGTTTGTGACCCGATTTGGTGGCAACCGTGTCATCGAAAAAGTAGGAATGAAAGTCCTTCTTGTGTTTTGGAGTCTCTTGTTTTTCCACTGCTTAATCACATTTCAGCATTTTCCAATATCTGTCTTTCTCAAGGCGACACATGTGGTTTCTGTTGCTGTTACAGGTGCTGATAGCTAACAACGGGATAGCGGCAGTCAAATGTATGCGCTCTATCCGCCGCTGGTCCTATGAAATGTTTCGCAATGAAAGGACCATCCGTTTTGTGGTCATGGTAACCCCTGAGGACTTGAAAGCTAATGCAGGTCATTGTGAACTTTTATGATCATACTCTGATCATTTTTTATCACCAAGCAGTTATTTTATCTGAGTGAGCGTGAGAGGATCCTGTGTCCTAGCTGAAAGATAGCTGTTTGTTTAACAGTTACGTACATAGACAGTGATTCCCTGAAAGCCTGCACTGACTAAACTATCAATTGTTATATGTTGCTCTTCTCCACTATAGAATACATTAAAATGGCAGATCATTATGTGCCTGTACCCGGTGGGCCCAACAATAACAACTATGCCAACGTAGAGCTGATAGTGGACATTGCTAAAAGAATCCCAGTGCAGGTACTCTTCACAATTTATGTTCTTTCTGGCCCATGGCCTCAGAGTTAAACCTTTTCCTCTTTGACCATTTCTATCTGCATCACTATTAACAGGCTGTGTGGGCTGGTTGGGGTCACGCCTCAGAAAATCCCAAACTGCCCGAGCTGTTGAACAAAGCAGGAATATCCTTCTTAGGTAAAATCCAGTTTGAAACCACAGAATGTTCACATTATTTTTATTTGGTTCATTCATACCTGTGTCAGATCTCATTGTTAACTGACTATTTCTCTCAGGTCCGTCCAGTAAGGCCATGTGGGCTCTAGGGGATAAGGTGGCTTCTTCCATTGTGGCTCAGAGTGCTGACATTCCCACACTACCATGGAGCGGATCGGGTGATTCTTTACCTCCCACACTGTGTCTCAGTTCTCATAATGTGCAGTAACAGAAACTGTACTGTAGACACAGAATATCCTTATAGACCCTGTGATGTGGTTCATTTAAAAGTTAGCATTTGTGCACCTGCATAGAGTGAATACAGGGTTTTTATGTTCTGTGCTTGTGTGTGACGGTGCTCCAGGTCTGAGAGTGGACTGGGCAGAGGAGGACCAAACACGGGGCAATGTAATCAGTGTTCCTCCAGAGGTCTACACAAAGGGCTGTGTTCAGGATGTAGATGAAGGGCTGGCAGTAAGCATATTTAGCTAGTCATTATAATAATATCTACACATTAGCTTTTTCCCCACTTAAGGTATATTTTGTGTGATTTTTCCCTGCAGGGTGCTGAGAGAATTGGTTATCCAGTTGTTATCAAGGCCTCTGAGGGTGGAGGTGGAAAGGGTATCCGGAAAGTAGAAAGTTCAGAGGATTTTCCAAGTTCCTTTAGACAGGTTTGTGTTGTTACATTTTACGGATGAATGCTTGATTTCTCTGTGATTTAGAGCCCACTTTACACAGCTGAATTTGACGTCATTCTTACAGCAAAAAGCTCTATTTTTTTGGGGGAGTGCAGGTTCAGACAGAAGTACCCGGCTCGCCGATCTTCATAATGCAGCTTGCTCAGCATGCGAGGCACCTTGAGGTTCAGATTCTGGCTGATGAGTATGGAAATGCCATCTCTCTGTTCGGAAGGGACTGCTCCATCCAGAGAAGGCACCAGAAGATCATAGAGGAGGCTCCTGCCACCATAGCTGCTCCCTCAACATTTGTGCAAATGGAGCAGGTCAGTTTACGCCACTGACACGCCATGTATTTATTTTCCCGTACTAATAAACTCTGGTGGAGACTTTACATTTTGTCTCTTCCTTCTGGCCCAGTATGCTGTGCGGCTGGCCAAGATGGTGGGCTATGTGAGTGCAGGTACTCTGGAATATCTCTTCTCTGAAGACGGAAGTTTCCATTTCCTGGAGCTGAATCCTCGCCTGCAGGTGGAACATCCCTGTACAGAGATGATTGGAGATGTAAACTTGCCAGCTGCCCAGCTTCAGGTAAACCTCTGTCAGTGGACACGAAGAAGAAGAATTATACCACAGATGAGACCACAGTCAGAGCTCCAACCTTTTCTTTTTAACTCAGTGTTTCATCTCTGACAGATTGCAATGGGCATCCCCCTTTATAGAATTAAGGACATCCGCTTGCTTTATGGAGAAACTCCGTGGGGTGACACCATCATTAATTTTGAGACTCCAGACTGTATGCCAAGTCCAAGAGGGCATGTCATAGCTGTTCGGATCACCAGTGAGAACCCTGATGAGGTAGAGCTCAGTTTAATTTCAACACTGAAAACTCACCGCTGTATGTACTTTTTTTGCACTACTGACTTGTTGTCATTGTGCTCACTCACAGGGGTTCAAGCCCAGTTCTGGCACCGTGCAGGAGCTGAACTTCCGCAGCAGTAAAAATGTCTGGGGTTATTTCAGCGTAGGGGCAACTGGTGGCCTGCATGAATTTGCAGACTCCCAGTTTGGACACTGTTTTTCCTGGGGCGAGAACCGTGAAGAAGCCATTTCGTGAGCATCTTTTTTTTAAATTTAAATTATTTTTATTCTCATGATGCCGTGATATGAGATCCCAGACAGCCAGTAACGCAAAATATCTGCCCTAATGTTGTAACTGCCCATGATGTAATAAAACAATGTGAAAAATGCAATAACCTGCCAATTGTATATTATAATAATGTAGAAGGTATATATGAAGTTAAAACATAAAATCTAAATCTCATAGGATGCATGTGGTTATCGGGTGTCGTATTTGCCATGTGCTTCAGGAACATGGTGGTGGCTTTGAAGGAGCTGTCCATCAGAGGTGATTTCAGGACCACGGTTGAATACCTCATTAAGATACTAGAGACCGAAAGCTTCCGAAACAATGACATCGACACTGGCTGGCTGGATCATCTCATTGCAGAGAAAGTGCAGGTAGGAGGCTGAAGACCTTATAAATCATACACGCCTACGTACTTGCTCACTGACCTAGTGTGTGTAGTTTGCTTCATGAATCCACGTGCTTTTCCTGCAGGCGGAGAGACCAGACACCATGCTTGGTATTGTTTGTGGGGCCTTGCATGTTGCTGATGCGAGCTTCCAAAAGAGCATGTCTGACTACCTACATTCACTGGAAAGGTCAGTAGACACAGTCACTTCTTATTAATGTCTCACTACAATTCTCACTGTATGTTTATTGAATTGACTTTACAAAAACATAATCTGCTGTGTTTGCAGAGGCCAAGTACTGCCTGCAGCTAGCCTCCTCAACTCTGTCAATGTGGACCTAATATATGAAGGAGTCAAGTTCTGCCTCAAGGTATCTGCTTTGTCCTGTTCACTTGTTCCTTGTTTGAATCGGTTACCATTTTAGAAATCAATAAATTGTCACCACTGCTGCCTGCAGGTGGCTCGCCAATCGCCAACAACTTATGTCATCATGATGAACGGCTCCAACATTGAGATTGATGTGCACAGGCTGAGTGATGGAGGCCTCCTGCTGTCGTATGACGGCAGCAGCCACACCACCTACATGAAGGAGGAAGTGGACAGGCAAGAGCCTTTGAATCTGCACGTCTGGATTCATCTGTTTGCTCGTTTTGTTTGTTTTACTCATTCTTTCTGAATTTCTAAATCCCCACAGCTACCGCATCACTGTTGGCAACAAGACTTGTGTATTTGAGAAGGAGAAGGATCCCACGGTGCTAAGGTCGCCCTCTGCTGGTAAACTGCTGCAGTATATGATTGAGGATGGTGGTCACATTTGTGCAGGAGAGACATATGCAGAGATTGAGGTGAATGTTACAGATTTTTGATAAAACTGATTTCTGTCTTTTTGTATTTTTTAATGACTGCTTGTTTGTGTCGTGGTTTCAGGTGATGAAGATGGTGATGACTTTGACTGTGAAGCAGTCTGGTTGTATTCATTTTGTCAAAAGACCTGGAGCAGTTCTGGAGCCTGGCTGTGTGGTGGCACATATAGACTTGGATGACCCCAGCAGTATACACCGGGTAAAGTGAATGAAAAATCACAACTTACTGCTAGTACATAATTTGCCCTCTTAATTGTGCCTTATAATTTAGAGTGTCATTCTGATGTTCTTAGCTAAAAAGTGTCAAACAGGCCATTTTGGGACATTTTGACCTGAGTTCGTACAGATTTACTAATTTAAAATATTATATTGCAAGTTTTTACTGTTGCTTTTTTAAGCTCTTGTTGGCAAACAAATAATTCTATCATCAGCGTCCCATGTCTTAACTGTTTTTGCTAATAATAATGGAATCTGTTCTTTCCTGCTTTTGCCTCCTGTTGCAGGTGGAGCTCAACACAGCCATACTGCCACCCCAGCAACCACTGTCCATTGCTGGTGAAAAGCTCCACCAGGTGTTTCACAGTGTGCTCGAAAACTTGGGTGAAGTCATGGATGGCTACTGCCTTGAAGAGCCTTACTTCAGCAGCAAGGTACATAGCAGGCTTTCTGCCACTGCAGATTCTTAAATTAAACCATCAGTTTCATTAATTATATGTGCATGTTCTTGCCTGCAGCTGAAACAGTGGGTCGCTACCTTGATGAAGACTTTAAGGGACCCCTCGCTGCCACTCTTGGAACTCCAGGAGATCATGACGAGTGTGGCGGGTCGCATTCCTCCTGGTGTTGAGAAAGATATCCGTAAAGTCATGGCCCAGTATGCCAGCAACATCACCTCTGTCCTCTGCCAGTTCCCTAGCCAAAGGGTGAGAGATGCTCGGTGACATACTGCTGGTTGCAGCTGTGCCTTTTGTTGTCAAGATAATACAATGATGGTTGCCTTCGTTTATTCCAGATTGCAAATGTTCTAGACAGCCATGCAGCAACTCTACAGAGGAAGGCTGACAGAGAGGTCTTCTTCATGAACACTCAGAGTATTGTTCAGCTGGTACAGAGGTCAGTTTATGTCTTTTTTTCGTCAGATGCAGATTGTACAGCAGTAATACATAAGTTACAGAACATATCTGTTATTGAATATGTCTGGTCCAGGTACCGCAGTGGAATTCGTGGTTATATGAAGTCTGTGGTTCTCGATCTGCTGAAGCGATACCTCCAAGTAGAGATGCAGTTTCAGCAAGGTGACATTAATACACTAAATCTTTTCATTTTCTTTCCTCTTAACTGTGGTTTGGTTGTCATAGCTAACAAAATTGTAATCTTGTTCTCACAAACAGCTCACTATGACAAGTGTGTTATCAACCTGAGAGAGCAGCACAAACCCGACATGAGTCCTGTGCTGGAATACATCTTCTCTCATGCCCAGGTCTCCAAGAAGAATGTCCTAGTCACAATGCTCATAGTAAGGCGTTCATCAACCTCAACACTGGCATGCATACATTTAATAACCCTCCAACACTTAAGATATAGTGAAAGACGCTTTGTGCATTGTGTAGGACCAACTGTGTGGAAGAGATTCCACGCTAGCAGACGAGCTGATGGTCATTCTGAACGAGCTCACGCAGCTCAGCAAGATGGAGAACTCAAAGGTGGCCTTAAGAGCCAGACAGGTAACATCTAAGATTGCATGCACGTCAGATAAACAAGAATATGTTGTTTAATCAAAGTAATCTGAGATAGATCAGATAAATCATCATTCAAATTTCAAGAAGTGATGCCCCCTTTTATACAATTAGGTTATTCCATCTGTATGGACTTGATATTATATTTGCCAATGTGTCGTAGGTCTTGATTGCATCCCATTTACCATCATACGAACTGAGACACAACCAGGTGGAGTCCATTTTCCTGTCAGCCATTGACATGTACGGCCACCAGTTTTGTCCAGAAAACCTGAAGGTTAGCCTCGTGTGGAGAAATTTCATTGTAATCATCAATTGTTGGAATGAAATAAATGTTTTTTTTTCTTTTTTCTTTTGCACAGAAACTCATTCTCTCTGAAACCTCAATTTTTGATGTTTTGCCCACCTTCTTCTATCACTCCAATCAAGTTGTCTGCATGGCTGCCTTGGAGGTACAGTCAGCAGATTCACACAAAGGAATTTCTTATACATTTGTATTTCTTAATTGGTGTTAATGACTTGTTCCGTGTTGACATTCAGGTGTATGTGCGCAGAGCTTACATCGCCTACGAGCTAAACAGCATCCAGCATCACCAGCTGCAGGATGGAACGTGTGCTGTAGACTTCCAGTTCATGCTGCCATCATCACATCCGAACAGGTAACACGTGTCCTTCACTAAACTGCGCTGCATAGGCTCTTTAGCCACAGATGAAAAACACATACAAAATACTTCACTTTGTGTCTGTTTATGATGAAATCCAGGCTGTACAAAACATGCTTTTTGTAGCGTCCTGCCCTAATCAGTCTTCTCTAACACTGGCCTGATGGATCAATAAAGATAAATCGATAGACTGCTGCTGTAACTGCTTATGGCTGCTGTAACTGCTTATTTCTAACTTTGAATGCAGAATGGTTTTACCCACTGAACATTAATGTGAATGTGCACAGCATCTTGTAAAGACCATATAACCATAATGCCTTGAGGTAGAGGTACAGTTTGATCATCCACTGCTGATATTCACCTGTCAATCATCTTATTTCAGAGGGAGCAGCCCTACTCTGAACAGGTAGAGTACAGCTCCTCCCAACCAGCCAAACCACCTGATTGTGTGTATGTCTTGCAGCAATGCATGTTGAATGCAATGTGTTGCTTTCCCCCTCCCAACCCCCTTCTGTCCTTTAAAACCACAAACATTTGCTTTTGGACTCCTTTAACAAGTCCTTCTTAATTCACTTTTAGCTGAGCTACTGGTTCTCTCAACTCTCAAAGCAATACAGAGATTTTTGAGAAGTACATTGTTTATTTATTCCATGTTCCTCTTAAAAATCTTCAAGCCCGTTGACTGCTGCCGAATGAGGAGCCTGAATTCTCCAGCATCAGATTTTGATTCTTGATTTGCAACTCTCAGGGAGATAGAGTAACAAATGCTCTTGATAACAATAATTCATAATCCCTTTCAATTCAGTACATGAAATGTACCTATCAACTGTATGTAATTATAATTGGACATGAGGGTGGTCATACTTGGTTGCTTTTGGTTAAATTGCTTTAATTGCTCTTTTTATGATTTTTCATATTTTTGGCTGTTCAGTGTAAAGCAAACCCTCTCTCTGTGATCATTCAGTGGTCCTGTCTTGCTGTCATTGTCTGTGTGTGTCTCATTTTCAGGGTTGCTGTGCCAGTGAATGGGGGAATGAGGCGGCAGAGCAGTGAGCTCTTCATGGAGGGAGCCTTGTCTCCACCCTGTCAGCGAATGGGCGCCATGGTGGCTCTCCAATGTTTTGACGACTTCAAAAGGTCACTTTAAACTTTCTCTCCTTTATTCATTGATGACAGAGATATGTAGAACTAAAAATAAGTGTGGTTTGTTTTTTTTCCCTTTGCAGGAAATTTGATGAAGTTCTCTCCAGCTTTGCAGAACCACTCTTGGAGAGTGCTCCGTTCTCAGAGTCCTGCTCCGTTCTCTATGACGAGGAGAACTTCAAAGTGAGCACTGTGGGTTGCTGGCTTATCAATTAAAAAAGGCTGTTTTCATTTCACCAATTTCTCTTCCATTCCCTACAGAATACGAGGGAGAACCCAATCCACATCATTAATGTGTCCATAAAAACAGCGGACACAGAAGATGATGATGCTTTGGTTACAGCCTTCACTGCCTTTGCTCATTCGAAGGTCAGCTGGCTTCTTAACACACAACTGATTCTTATAAATGTGAGATATTGTTCCAGTTTTTTGTTACTGAATTGAAAATTGTGGTTTGTTTTGTTTTTTTTTACAGAAAACTGTCCTCTTTGAGTATGGAATCAGGAGAATCACATTTTTGATTGCACAAAAGGTAATTCAACAACAATCTCAGGAAGTACACTATTTTCATTAGACCCATGTGTGTGTGTGTGTATATATATATATTTTTTTTTTTAAGTACTGGATAAGGCTATTAATGGCTCTTGACTCTTCACTGTTTTTGACCAAAGTTCAACATGTCTTTTACAAATCACAGATGTCTAAATGCATACAACTTAGTTTGTGCTTAGTACTGTGCTAAACCTTTTGTTGTTAATAAATGGAATAAGAGAGTGAGTAAGTCTCTAATATTCATATTTAGAATTCTTAATGAATCCATCCATCCATTTTCCACCGCTTATCCGGGGCCAGGTCGCGGAGGCAACAGGCTAAGCAGGGTTATCCACACGTCCCTCTCCCCTGCAACGCTTTCTAGCTCTTCCCAGGCCAGTTGGGATACATAATCCCCCCAGCGCGTTCTGGGTCTACCCCGGGGTCTCTTACCGGTTGGACGTGCCCGAAAAACCTCCAAAGGGAGGCGTCCAGGGGGCATCCTTACCAGGTGCCCGAACCACCTCAATGTTATGTCTAATGATGTTAAATTTTAAAGCATGTGACATTTTTCAATCTTGTTTTCTGTATTAATTCACTTATAAGAATATTACAGCTGACCTGTCAGATTTCAGATGTTCTTGTGTGATATGGAGTCA
>JAVQJF010073349.1:0-19019 GCA_036023855.1 Gadopsis marmoratus
GGGGGGGGGGCTGGAGCCAATCCCAGCTAACATTGGGGCGTGAGGCAGGGAAACACCCTGGACTGGTCGCCAGTCAATCACAGGGCAGACAAACAGACATTTAGGGGATCACATTCACACCACAGTCATACAAACCGATGGGGACACAGTTGCCATGCTGGCCTCCACCGGGGGCAACTCGGGGTTCAGTGTCTTGCCCAGGGTCCAGGGACACTTCGACATGTGGACAGCAGGTGCTGGGATCTGGGATCGAACCACCAACCCTGGAGTTAATGGACTATCCTCTCAGTCACAGCCGCATACATACAGTATACTATATATATGTCCCTGGTTGACTTCATCACTTCTCATCTTTATTTCTAGCAGAAAGTCCTTGCTCAAAAACTTCAAAAATGCTACCTGTTTGTACGAGTGTGTTCTGAGTAGATCAAATGTTTATCAAGGTGAGAACCAATGCTTTGGTGATCGTACTATATACGTATATATAATAAATATGTGTATCTTTTATTTTGGGATGATGAAACCAGATGGTCGTAAGTCACCGTGTTTAGAACCTATATATAACATCGGTCTCTCAAATGTACAGTGACTCCAAAAAATGAGGTAGAGGCAACCAATGATGATTGAATTTTGCACCTTCTCAGAGCACATGATGGCATTTCGTCTCTGTGTTCCCTCGTTACCGTGAAGGGAGGAAACTGCTGCCACTCAGCATAACCTGCCTCAGCCTGTCTCAGCTCGTCACACACGTCGCCAGGAAAGAGAGGTGGAGGACGAGACAGAGGCAGACAGACAATCTCTGGGCTGACGTGTTTTTTTTTTTGGACTGATGTGTGAGACTGCCGATCGATGCCCTGGGAGGTGTCTCAAGCCCCCCGCTCCATCACCACCACCGCTTTCTCCAGAGAGCTGATTGATCTGAGAGCTGGTTGTCAGACAGGGTCGAGACCCCGCAGGCAGCCAGGAACTGCTCAGCTACTAGCCATGTATCTCTGCATGCTACCTTGCTTACACTTTCATCTGCAGGGGAAGCCAGCCAGACAGCATGCTGGAAGAATCAGTTTGTGGCTGCACAGCTTGAATGACTGAGTGTATATATACAGAAGGATCAAATGAACCCATTCATCTAATGTATTTGGGCTATATTTGAATGCCACACCCAAGTTGCAAGTCTTGAATAGGCTGTTTTCAGAACTGTTTTTTTTGCACCGTGTAGCTATATTATCTCTTTGTCTAGATGCCAGACACTGATGAATGTAGTTTATTGAACGTGGTCTGTCATTATGTTAAGCTGATGTCCATTAGGCCACATGAATACTGGTTTTGGCTCCACCTCTGACTGAACTCAAAGAATTGATATGCACTTATTGCCCATCATAGATGGTCGAGTCCAATTTTATGGTGCCAGTGTGTTTTATAGGATGCGTTTTGTAGTCTTGTGTGCTTCAGTTGCTCGAGGATGGCACTGGAGATACCCATCTATAACTGAATGATAAGATTGCAGATCAGAAGTGCCCATTGAAAAGAAAGTTATGTTTAGGGCAGTCAAAGTCAAACACATGGTACATTACAAAACACTTTACTGTATTTCCTCAGATAGTGGCCGGGGCCTTTTTTTACCTGAACTGGAGACGGTACCAGGCCTTTATCTGAAGCAGGCTTGTATTAGAGGCAGGCCTTTGTTTCTAATTCCCTCTGTCTCTCTTGCTCGTGGTGGAATTGTTGGGTCTATACATATAGAGTTGGTCTAGACCTGCTCTATATTAACAAGTGCTATGAGATAACTTTGTTATTGTTGATATGGCGCTATATAACACCTAATCCAGAGCTAAGAGAGTGATAGAAATAAATTATAATGTTGCTCTGTAACTACTGGATGTGTAAAGAAGCAACTGTTTGCATATCAACATATCAAGGTCACGATATGTAAGTGTTTAGCTGCCACAATGTGGCCAAAAGAAATCTGTTATAGCAGGTTTAAAGCACCCCAGAGTCGCACAGCACTAACTTTGTATGAGAGTATCTTCACTGCTGACAGCTAACGTTAGACATTTCTGATTGTTTATTTATTTTTAAGAGACAATATTTATTCATGCATTAGATCTTTACCACACTGACTGTACCGAGGGCTCACACATTTCATGATTGCAAAGTTAACTACTTAACACTAGCTCTTAGCTAACAATAGCTTAAGCTACAGCTGGCCAGAGAACATTGGATAGAACTTTAACCTCAACTTCCCATTCTCTGTGCAGCCGAAAATGTCAGTCAAAGTTGGAAGTTACTGTGTTTCCATCTGTGCTTTTTGAGCCGCATGTTTTGCGTGTTGTCATGTGGTGTTTGTTGACCACAGCGGAGTTTTATACACAAATGTGATAATCAGACGTATCAGCTGTTGTCTGTCTGCTGGTCTGGGTCACTGAGTCACTGCACTTTTTTATAATCATTTTTTATCTTTGGGCTTGGTTAGGATGTCAGTCCTTCCATGTCAAAAGGCAAAAGTGCAAACTGAAGTCAGTGGTGTTAAAGTCAAAGTTGAGTCACGGGTCTTTCTTGCTTTTGTCCAGTCAAGTAACTACATTCAGGACGCAGTCTGACTCAGTTTCAAGTCGTGACTCAAATCCATGCCTCTGGTAACTTCTCACTAATAGACTAAATTTGGTTTAATCCACCACTGATAATAGTCCCCAACAAATGCACAATTTCCTCCTGTTTGAGTAGTGTTTGCTAAAAACTACAGTGTCCAGCTGTTTTACGAAATGTTTGAGCCTTTAAAAATAAAAGAACTACATATTTGTGGCTGTTTTTAAAAAAAATAAAAATGTACGTCTTCAGTAAGAACCGATTATAGTAATCCAGATAGTTTTCCAAGCATTAACAGATGACAGGTTTTCATTAGACAATTATAGACATTGACGCTATAGGCTAATTGCTAATCATGGCACAAGAACAAGGCGCTCTGTTAATAGTTGAATTAATTTGATTAAACCTAATCTGCTCCCTGACTGTACTGTATATGTGTAGATATGAATCTGTATATGTAAAGAAACACACAGTCTATTCTCTCTCTGAGCCAGTGTTGGTCTCTGGCTATTTGTTTCTAATGAGATCAGTGGAGCCTCCTTTTGTTTCTATGGCGACGCCTCCAGTCGTCTCCGCTGTGGCCTCCCTCTCTCCCTGCTTCTCTGTCTCTCTCTCTCTGTCTGTGTGTCTCTTCATCTGTTGCCTGAGCGCAGAGGCGTCGCCCACATTTTGGGGCCCCATAAAAGAAAACCTACTGGACCCCTATTAGATTAGAAATCAAAATGCTTGAGATTAAAATAACGTCCTATAAATATGTTGTGAAACGTACTATCACATTCTGCTGCTCTACTAAATTGTGAAGATTCTAGTTTCCACCTTCATCCTTTGCCTATATTAACAGTTTTAACATTTTTGGTTTGTAATGTTGTCAATAGCTGCCCGTGTCATGAGATTTATGATGCTTAACTATAGAAAACTGGTGTTAGACTTAATGAACAACATGTTAAATTTGAATCTTAGTCTAGCTAGCTAACAAATATCACACAAATATTGGGGAAGGCAGTTATAGTAATATCTAAATAATAGCTAATTAGCTAGTCATAGCTGGTGGCAGCTCACCATTATGCTAATGATTACTGCTTTGTCCGACGGTAACTAGCAGGCTTTGGCTAGGCTACCGTTACTCAATTCGGCAGGGGCAGTCTGTTGACACTGACTTACCATGAAATTCTTTTTTTTACTTGGAAAAAACGTGGTGAGTATCTGACTGTGAAAGCAGGCTAGTTCTACATGCTGCTGGACAGCCGGAGCAGCTGTCAGGGGTTCAAATGGGATGGTTGGCTAAAGATGCCTGCTCTGATTATATGTTTACATTTTCATCACATATTTCTTTTTGAATAACTTTTTTATTATAAGAAAATTATTTTCTAAACATTTAGGGGCCCCTACCAAGCTGGGGCCCCATGAGTCATCCAGGTTTACTCCACCCCCCCCGTCTAAGCATCCTTCATATCCCCCCGTTCTCCTCTCCTCTTATTGTCTGCCTCTCCACTTCTGCCAGAGTCACACGTGCTTTTATCAGCCTCATCAGGCTACTATACATCTACCTCTGGGAGATGTATGAGAATGAATCTGTGTTATAGTAGTAAAGACAAATGTGGAAGTGTTGTGTACTGTGTTATGGGATCATCATGAGGTAACAACCAAAAGTATGAACAAAAGTCAGATGAAGATAGGAGGAATTAAAAAGGCTTTTACTGCCACCGATAGGACAAAATAGCCACAATATATATATATATATATATATATATATATATATATATATGTAGATAGATAGATAGATGTATAGATATATGAATATTAATATCCAATAAACTATACTTATATGGACACAGAAAGTGATATTTTACTCCTTCACGCCATGTCCAATATTCATGAAAATGTATATCCATGTCTGGTGACCTCCAGTAAATGTATTGCTGCATTAATAATAACTCATTTGTGTATCACCACCTACTGGTGACAGGAAGTAAAGCCTAGCTAACACATACTTCATCAAATGTATACAAAATTTCAAAATTTGTCAGCTCCAGCAACAAACACACCACATAGGACACAATATTTTACTCATTCGCACAGTGTCCAATAGCCATGAAAATTCAGAGCTGTGTCAACCAACCTCCAGTAACAACTGGCAACAGGAAGCTTACCTTAAGTGACAAACATCATCATTGATTTTACATTTTGTGGTCAGCTGCATGTCAACTCGCCACCAGTAACAACACCACAGTTGCCTCGCACCCCACCATGCGTGGGGCACGTTATTATTAGTATTTTTATTTAATCCAGCTCCGGTTTTTCATTAACTGTCTGTCCTTCCATCCATCCATCTGTCAGTTCCGATTGAGGTTGCCTTTCTCACACTCTACTTGGTTTCCCTCGTCATTCATCATATCCACCTTCTCCCTCCTTTATCTTACCTTTCCTCCCCTCTGTACCAAATGCAGATGAATATTCAAGGATAAAATAAAAGTGTAGTCAGAGCAGAGAAACAAATGCACTGTTAATCGGATTTGTCAGTGAGTCTGAACCCTAGAAACCTCTCCTCTTCCCTGCTGCTCCAGGATGATATTTTCTTGGCACCACACCAAGTCCAAGTATGGTTCTGTCATGAATATTCAATTGAATATGAAATCTCAGTCAGAACGCAGAATGCAACATTGAGTGTTCATCCCTGCTACATCAGGCTGGATCTGCAGATCTTTTTCCCTGGGTGTAGATAAAAATGTCCCTCAGTGTTCAGTGATGAAGACTGATTGTCAGATGTAATCCATCAACTGGACAAACACCCACAGCTGGACCATATTAGCTAGTAAGCCGACTCACTGGCCATTCTGGAAATAACAAGATGACAATACAGATGGCATATCACACACAAAGCACATGCAAAATTACTGAAAAATGATTAAGCCAGTTATAGGTAACAAGCTTAGTTTTATCTGTAAACTCTCTGGCAACAGGAGGGTATTGTAAGCAGATGATAAGTGATGTCTTTAGGCCTCCACCTCTGTTCGGGAATGGTCGGTCCACTTTGACATACGTAGATGAGCTTCTCAATTTCTCTTTCAAACATGTGTCTCAATTGTGCAATTTGTGTACATTGCTCTCCTCAATGTGTCCCTTGTACATTTAGACAGGGGTTACTCTCTATTAACAGATATCCGCATATGAATGAATCTGTAGGCAAGGGACACGATGTTGTTATCGGATGCGTTTCCGTTTGTAGTCTGAGTAGTATTGACCAATCTTGTTTGAGTGGGCTTTGGTTGCATGCAGGTAAACAGTCCATGTGGAGAGCAAAAGAGGCGGAACCCATTGTAATCTCGGAATGCATCGGCTGCCATCCAACAACGAAGTAGCCCTTTATCAATCTCAGAACCCCAGAGGTGAGCTTTTTATTAGCTTTTTAAAATGTATCTGCATTCCAAAGGTCATCAGACAGTAGCCAATGGGTTCTGAGATTGCTAATCGGACTGTTAACAATGACCGAAGCATGGAAGAGGAAGTCATACCCCAGATATCCCTTATCCGGTTAGCCGATGGGTTCCGAGACTGGATAGAAGTAGAATACAGAATCTGGCTTAGCGTGAAACGTGAAGCTTAGCATGAAGATTGGAAGCAGGGGGAGACAGTTAGCCTGGCTCTGTCTGTACCTTGTTTGTTTAAGTTGTATATTACCAGAAAAGAAAAAGAAACAGTTTGTTTTAGATGTAGTTACATGCTGTAACTATGTCTTGCTGAACAACATCAAGGCTCAGTGACCATGCACTGCATCCAGGAGCCTTGTCATCACAGTGAGGTTGCCAGATTTGATGCCCTTGTGATACCCTGGACAGAGACCTAAACCTATGCTCACTATCCATAGCCGTAGCCAACAGTAGCTGGCGGTTGGATAAACTGCTGTTCATCAAGAAATAGATCCAGAATGTAATCTGTGTTGGAGGGTTCATGGAGAATGTGCCTGCGATCACACTACTTTGTTAACTGACATGTAAACTAAATATTAAAATATTGCTTTGAATAAAACTGACTATGTATTAGGAAAAATCACAACAAGTAAACATATTGGCATAATAATACCAAAACGTGGAGCAAGAAATAATTTCCTAGCAATGCACAGCACAGCAGGAAAGAGTATAAACAGAGTATTTTTCTTACGTCCACCTTTTTGTTCAATTCCCAAAGTGATCAATACCTGGGGATGAGCACATTGTTGTCCCATGAGTTTCCTGACTCACACCAGACCTGTAGTAGAATCCTAAAGAGACTTTATTCCCACGCTCAGTGTCTTTGTACTGTTACATCATGAATTAAACACGGGAAGAAGCTCTTTGCTCGCTTGCACTCAGCCTTCACCTCGCTGGACTGACTTCAAAGCACAAGATGTTTGCCGGAGTGCTGCTGATGCCTTACCTGGTCATCTTTCCCAGATCTCATTCTGTGGTGAAGCTTTCCGGGAAATGTTAAGGGTTCGAATGATGTGGCAGCGGGTTACCAATGCAGTTTGATCACAAGTCCATCATGACAAGTCATCATTCCGTGTATAGTCAGTGAATGCAACACATTCTTATTTTCTTTGTCTTTGGCTGTTAACCAAGTTTGTGTTTGAGTTTGAAAATGATGGCATACTCGCAGGCTATGACAGATGATTTGATCACATGATTTGGGAATGAACATGAAAGCATTTGCATTTCCTGTTCTGAACATCTGCTGTCTGTTGGATCTTTCCCGGGAAACATCCCCAGTTTGAATATCCGGCTGTTTAGTTTTCTGTTACTGTTTGTTTGGAATTCATTTAACCCCTTTGTTGACAGCTAGACCCAAAACCGGTGTAGCTCAGGCTCCACGGTTATAAATGGATTTATATGTAAGGCGGCTTGGTGCATCATAGCTACCCAAATCTATTTCCACCTAAGTATCTGCAAATGGCTGTTAACTCAGGCCTTTAAAAGGGAATATTTACATATAAAAAAGACCTGTAGTGCTACAATGAAGTGTATGGTAATGTTTGCTTGTGCATACAAACATGTGTCCTGTGTATTTGCAGACATGCATGCCTGTATACGCTGTGTCTGCTCATGAACGTGTCAGTGTGTGAGTTTTATGCGGCTGAGCTCAATGTCTCCCGACATAATTGACTGTTTTCCACTTCACCTGCTGCAGCCTGCTGCTAATGGAGCTTCCAGGTTGGGCTTGTGCAGAATGATGCCGGCTGAGTGTGTGATGTTCTTTTCCACAGGCACAGTGAGGCTGTTATCTAATTCAACCTGACTATATACTGCCTGCCTGCGTCACTGAATACAGGGCCAGTAAAATGTGTGTGTGTCTGCACATGGAGTGTTTTCCCACACAGCTTTAATTACAGTCAGTGCACCTCCCCTGGAATGCAAATAATGGACTTGTAAGTCATGTTGAATGAGTTGTTGGACAAACTGGCAAATGGAATCGACAATGAGCCGCAAATGAAGCACTTGTATGCCAGGGCAATACTGTTGTCCGTATCAAAGCATTCAGCAGGCAAGGCCCACCAAAAACCACCTTTAATGCAGCGTGAAGGACGCACTTTTTCACTAGAAGTTGCGTAATAGACACAGTTGGTGATGGATCAGCTTAGCATCCCAGAACATGTAGCTTTCAGATCTGAAGCCTGTTAACATTTTGCACCAAGAGGGAACACAGAGAGGATTTACATCTCACAACACGCTGGCAAAATGATTATAGTAATAATATTCATAGAAATCATGTAAAGAATCATAGCCGACATTAATATACAATCTGGAATTTGATTGATCATCTATATTAAATCAGAGGTGGAATGTATGCAGGTACATTTACTTAAGTACTATACTTTTTTTTTTTATACAGTTATGCATTACTTTACATGTTATGCTACTTTATAATTCTACTACGTTCATCCGACAGGTGTATATTACTAGTGACTTTGCATATCATGATTTAAAGAACCTACGATGAGCATATAAAATAAAATGCACTTTTGTTGCACTTACATTTTCTGTTTGTAGGACAACTGAAATAGTTGTTATACCTACCATTATTTTTGTCAGTTTTTGTTTTTCTGGTCAGGTTCTGTGAATCAGCAAGTCTTGTAGCAGGGTTGCAATTTGGTCAAAGTGTTGTGTCGATGAATGTGGAGAACCCAGGCGCAGGCAAGGTTGTAATAAACAATATTTATTGTAGAGCAGAACAGGTGGAGAGCAGGTGTCAGTCGTGAGATGACAGCCAGGTGTGTGTGTGGGCGTGTGTGTGTGTGTGTGTGTGTGTGTGGAGCTTCAGCCAGGTCACGCCCCGGGAACAACAACAGAGACAGATGTACAAACAATGACACAAAGGTTCTATTTGTACAGAAATTGGTATCTCTGCTATGTGATAGCTGAGTATTATCTGTAAAATGGATTATCTTATAATTGAACACCATCTCTTGGCATTAAATATTGACATTGATACTAATGTGGTAGAGAGTTTTTCTTAGTTTCTTGCTGTGTATTTGCTAGGGCTATCTGTTTCTTGATTTGGCTGTTCAATACCAATATTCGAATATTTGTTCCTTTTTTCCCACGCATACTGTATTATCAAGCAACGCTTCATTAAAATGCCAGATGTTTGAACGGGGTTCACCAGGACGTTCAGGGTGACAGCGCCGCTCACGTAATGCAGTCAACAAGTCAAGGTAGCCCTCTTAGCTAATGCACGCTAACTACGCGAACAACAGATGAGAAATGCGCAACAACATTTTTTTGCTGACATTAGATATCAAACAAAAAGCCAGAGACTATACTGTGCTGACCGTTGCTGTGAGCTGTAAATGCGCCGCCTCTAAGCAGAAGGCAGAAGTTAACGTTATCTCGGTGCTTGAGCCTACAGGCCGCTGCCTCCGTCTCTCCGTGCCTGTACCCGTCGCAGACATCTTCTTCGACCGGACGGGACGACTTGATGTGGTGGAATGATTTTACCCCAGAGAGCAGCGTGAAAGCGAAGAGTGCTCACTTACTGAGGGGTTCGAACCTTCGACTTTCAAGGGGCAGCTCTAGTGTTTTACTTGGAAATGGTTCAGTCTACCAGCCGGCACCACATATTGCCATATTACAGCATTATATTTGTTCCTCAATTCTGAGACGTTTTGAGCATTAAATTATATATTTTGTAGAGTTGTTTAATTAAAATACCTTATTATAATCTTCCCTAGTAACTGATAATTCTATCAGTTACTCTATACAGTTATCAGTTGCTATCTTGCGCCTGTGAAGTTGGTACATGCTGGCTGTTAGGGGCAATTAAAAAAAAAAAGTACAAATGGTCGTATGGTCAAATTGAAATTTGTACAAATTGAACAAATAAAATGTAATGTGAAAATTAGTGAGCGATGCGTGTAGGTGGATTTTGATACCTTTGGACAGAGCCAGGCTAGCTGTTGCCCCTGTTTCCAGTCTTTATGCTAAGCTAAGCTAACTAGCTGCTGGCTGTATCGCCATATTCAACGTATATGAGAGTGGTATCAATGTTCTCATCTAACATCTGATTTTAAAGATTGTTAAAATGATGTCCCCATATGCATTCATTTTTTGGTTGGTTGTGGTTGCTTGATTACAACAGAATTTGTTAGGTGATCATCCAAGTCATCCACTGTTGTCACGATCTGTGTCTGCGCGTGTGTTTGTTTCCTGTTACTCGTCCTGTGTCCTTCTGGGTCTTGTGGTTTACAGCCTTGTTTCTCCGTGTTTGAGTCAGTGTCCTGTCTGACCTTTGCCCTTGTGTGTCCCCCGCTTACACCCCCCAGTCCTAACAATTGTCTTTTGGAGCTCAGATGTTCTGCAGTCTCACGCTACAGTAGTGTACCCAGGCAAGTCTGACACTTAACATCCACAGTTCCCCCTACAGGGGGTGGACACTATAACATTAACACTTTGTCTGTTTTTCCCTATTTATTTTTCAGTTTCATCTCAAAGATACCCAGTTGTGACCTTGTACTCATGTATATTGATAGCTGATAATGAGCCTAAAGCACTGTACTGTTGGTGTTTTAGTCCAGCGAAACATAGCCATTTCTTTTACTTTGACAGACCCATTTTAAAGCATATCATGGCTTTTTTTTAAAGTTGGTTTCCTCAAGGCAGCTTCTAGACGCCAGTCACTTCAGTACGCCATCATCACCAGCCAGTGAAAATGTAGTGTAACTTTGACAAAACCATAAAGGGGTATGAAAGTTTACCACCACTACAGGTTCTATGGCGAAATTAACTGAATCCAGAAGCTGCCTGGAAGACAGGGAATCAAACTAAAAACTGACAGTATTCTTTGCAAAATGCTCAGCAGGAGTCCAAAGTGGTGCTACACACAACAACATTTCTTCAAATAAGACCACATTTCCTGTAATCCCCATTGCTCCCCCTTCCCCCTCACTTTTGTGGGTAAGCATGCTGGAAGGTTTTTTTTGTTTTTCCATCAGCCTTTCACTCCAACTAACACTGGCGTTAAATCTTTCTTGCACGCTTCCTGTTTTTGTAGTGTAAATTGAACTGCAGCAGATTTACAGCCAAATCTGGCCTCCTTGTATTTTTAGTGGTCAGCTGGCTGGCAACAGTCTACTACACCTAGCTACATCTTACAACAGTCTGCTGCTACCCACTTAATCTAATCTTAACACACAGCCAGATAGAGCTACCCTGGGAACCAGACGAACCTGTGAGCTCATGTTTTATTTGCATCTGGCAGATGTGTCTGGTCCTCCTCCCATTCAGACAGATTTCCTGCAGACCTGTCTGTCAGGCCAATCACAACCGTTTATCTAATATGGGGCGGGTTTGATGCGATGACTACAGAGGAGCGCTGTTGGGGCATTTTCGTAAACAACCAGGATGGCTGCCACTGATGGGGAACATTCTGAATCTGCTGTCATGTCAGTATTAAAGGAGTAGGACGGCATATTTTCTCTGAAAGAACAAACAACTGCAGTTAAAGCTTTTAAGAAATGTGTTTGTTGTACTTCTTACAGGATTCGCTTAGTTCTACGTCACACGTGTTGTTGCTCTGATTGGTTTTAGGTCTCTCCAATTGCATCCAGAGGCGTTTTGGTCTGCGCCCCTTGATAACGCCTCATGGTAATCGAAAATTAAGTGGGGTTCCAGATTCATTCTCGTTTGCGAATTGGACTGGAGGTGTCAGGCTAAGAGCAGGTTGTAGATTAAAATCAAATGGTAAGCATTATGATAAGATTAATAAGTGAGTAATACTTATATCTCACCTATATAATACACATTGTTTATTGGCTCAGACCAGACCATCTTTGAAGATAATTGAGTGCATAAGTTCATTCTTGACTTTGGATATAGTAGCTTGACAAAAAAATCTCACCTCAAGGTTCACCCTCCAACCTTTTTCTACAGCTTAGTTGTCTGAATTCATGGTTCATGGTCTGCTACTTTTGTTGTTGAATTTATAAAGGCATATCCTCTCCTCAAAACACATATTTATGTAATCTAAATTTAACTACAGCTATAGTGTATGTCAATAATCTCAAATTATTTTTATGATCTATATTTTCTCTGCATCTTCCACATCCTATACTATCTAAATTATGTTCAATTCCCTATGGAACCAAACTGTTCGCCCCCCTCCCTTATGATTAAATTTACATTAGCTGCAATATTGTAGGATCATTGTTAATATCATGTTGTGTTATTCCTTGCCTGCTTTCAGCTGAGAAACATTTGCGTTTAACTTGCTGTTAACACCAAATAGACACATTCTTAGCTCTAACCACAAGACATTTTCCTTGCTCTTTTAAATAAAATGTTTTTTGTTTTTGCTGCAGCATACAAATCCGCTTTGTAAAGTACATGGCCTGTGCAAAATAAAGCTGTACGCAAAAAGGTAGAAAATTATATTTTATTTAGAAGAGGAAGCCTGCAATATGTGATAGCAAGCTCCAGAAGTGGGCCTCTTTTGTCATAATTTATAGCGTTTTGGTTTCATGATGCCCCCTCCATATATTCATATTCATATTCAATAGTCATTGCAACCACAGAATTTCTTTGCATATAACCAATCAAATCATTTTGTTTTGCATAAATCAAGTAATGTCATCGTTCTACATTGTATCAGTGGCAAACAACACCACAGACAGCAGACTTAGGCGTGACACAGAAACATTCATCGACTGGTATACTCTCCAATATTAGTGTCCAGTTAATACTGAAAAGAGCTTTGTTACTCTTAGAGTATCTCTACAGTTCCATCTCTGCAGGACATTTACTTCCACGTTTATTAAGAGACATTGTGATCCTGGTGATAGAGGAAAAGGGATACATTGAATCCATCCCTGAGTATGAGGTTATTTAAAACAAAAGCATATTTTAATTTCTACTTGAGACAATTCAGTTAAAGTGTCATTTTGGATCAAAGCTGTTGATTTCTTCCCATCACGTCAGTATGCTGAAGGGGTGCTGCATGTATATTGTATGTGCACATTCTATTCCCTCTGCTCATTCTGTCTTTCTTGCTTCTGCAATTACTAGTGAACCAGCAGGGAGGGTCTTATACTCGGATTAATTAGCCGCGAGATGGAGAAGGCTTTGTCTTTTTACTTTCAGTGGATTTATTAAGTCTGTCTCTCACTCCATCGTGGTGCTATCTGGTCATAAACAGGACATATTAGATACAGGAAAGATACATTGTTTTTACTGCATGTCCAGAATTGAATGTATCATCATCATCATCATCTAGGCTTTTAAATGTTTCAAGATGATCTACATAACATCGAAATTAGCTTTTTAAGAGAAAATAATATAAATCTGTAATAGATCTTGATCATAGTCTGGGATTGTTTAACTTTATCGGGAAGATCATTACTGGGTCACATTTTCCCATCCTTTTATTTCCTTGATTTTATTTTGGACTTTTTCGCAGATTACTCACTGTGAACAGTGAGGTATTTCAGTGTTCATTTAATTAAATCCCAATCCCTTGACAAAGGTCCAGAGGGGCTGAAACGTTAGTAGGATGGTCAAAAGATTTTGATGCTGAGAGCAAGACCAGTCTGTGGTGCTGAATGAAATATAACACTTTTTTCTCTTTCATTCTCCCTCCACATATCCTCTCCTCCCTCTCATCTTTGCCAAGCAGACCTTTTAAGTTATTGTAATCTATCTGAAGCTGTAAAGTGTTTGCTGGTACAGTCCACCAATAGTGTTCTACCAATAGTAATTTGCTTTGCCCAATACATTTAGGGAGATGCATAATTTCTGCCTGGATTACATTGGCATCATTTGTAGGGCAAAAAATGCAAATAATTGAAACAGAAGCATGGTTCTAGGGTCATGGCCACTGTGGTCCAGACAGAAAGATAGCAAGTATTTGATGGATTTGATGACATTTTGTACAGATATCTTTGGTCCCCACAGAATGAATCCTACTGAATTTGGTGATGCCCTGACCTCTCCTCTAGAACCGCCAGGTCAGGTGTTTCAAATCGACTGGGATTGGCCCAACATTTGGTACATGGATTATGATAAAATACCTGCAAACTAATACATTTCCCATCAGCCTCAGCTGTATTTTGTCTTTAGTGCAAGGTAGCTGTTAGTATGCTAACATGCTAAAATATGATGGTGAAAGAAACATAGTGCTGGAATCAGTACAACTGACTAATTTATGATTGCTGTCTGTTTCTATGGTTAAAGTGCAAATAGGATCTGCTGGTGGGTAAAGTAGCATGACTTTCCATTGTGCAGATACGGCAAAAATTAAATATATAATGTGTGGCCCATAGCTAAGCGACCGAGCCCATGACAACACTACACTTCCTGTTTATATCAGCCAAAGCATGATGGGAGCCATGGTGTGACAATCTCAAAATAGGAAAAAGATAAACAACAGGAGTGACAAAATCAATGAAAATTTGAATAGATTTTTTTTAACTGAAAACACCCACAACCTATGCACTCCTGCCGTATTGTATGCACCTGCAGCCTTTTGTCTCTTGTGTTGAAACACTTGTTCTCAAGCTCTTCTTCTAGATCAACTGTAGCTTGGATCGCACGTCACTTTGGACAAAAGCACCTGCCAAATGAATACATGTAAATGTACACGGCTGGTTTGCCTTACACATTCCTGCTTCTATAGAAGACGAGAACGCTGGTAAAAGAAAAGCTCTCGGCTCTCTCCCATTGTCGTTGATGTAAAGAGTGAAGTGTAGGCAGATGGTGGAGCAGGAGGAATGGTGGATATGGGTGGGATTGTTTTCAGCATGCAGAACCCCCCTCCCCCCCGTTGGAACCAGACAGAGAGAGTTATTGCTGTAGCAGCTCAGCCAGGAAGCGTCACATCAAGCTTATTAAGAAGTTCTGCTGGGAATGATTCATGTTTACATTTAGAACTGCTGTTCTTCCTCTCCGCCTGCCCCCCCTCCTTACTACTGTACACCACTCTGCATACCAACACACTGGGATGGTTGCTATTCTACATGCTCTGCTTCATGACTGATGCACACACTGCGTAGGGTGGCTGTACCAGTGAGGCCCATGCAGAACAGTATTAGCACTACGCTCTCTGAATACGTTTACCCTGGTGAACGAAAACATTTGTTGTGTCTATATGTGTATCATGATTGACCAATAAACGACCTTAGGGTCCAATTATATATAATATACATTCAACCATGTGGATATAACCCAAAAAGTACATCAACTTCATCAAATATGCTGAACTGCTTCAACTGCTACATGTAGAAACACCTTTTCGTCTATAGGCCAGGTGCAGCCTGAACAGATGAGGGTTTTTTTTTGTGTAGAATTTCTGCTGTTCTGATTCAATGAGGAGGTTGCCCCACCATTGTGGAGCCAGGACAGCAAACAGTGGTGATTTTGTTGGAGTGGTGGAAGAAGTATTCAGATCTTTTATTTAAGTAAAAGTAGCAATATCTGACTGTGAAAATACAAGTAAAATTCCTGTATTCAAAATATTACTTAAGTACATGTATGTAAGTATTATCTGCAAAATCTACCAAAGTATAAAATGTAAACATACTAATAATGCTGAAAAATGACCTCTATGAGTGTCTTATTATTATATATTATGTTGTATTATGTACTATAGGGCAGTTTAGACATATTTATACATTCATCACATGTTTTGTACATAAAATCTGCCTGCAAAGTAACTAGTAACTACAGCTGTCAGCCAAATGTAGTTGAGTAAAGATTGCAATATTTCTCTCTGAAATGTAGTGGAGGGGTAGCAGAAAATTTAAATAGTCAAGTAAAGTACCTCAGATTTTATGGAGCTATAATCCTAGCTTGCTGGAGGGGACATGGTGGAGGAACCGGAGGCAGAATTCCCCCCTTTGTTCAGCCAGCTCCTCGAGCGTGGTGGGGGGGAGAAAGACGAGGAGGATATTAACATGGACCTCCTCGGCGACGAGAACAAGGATGATGAGGACGCCATTCTCCCCCCCTCAGAAGTCGTGGCCCGGCAGCTCCATTGAGGGAGAGGAGCCACTGCAATTCGGGATTGGGCCACATCTCCCATAGTGAGATACCTCGCTTGGTTTTCAGAGAACCGGGGTTACCCTGGTAACCAAACGTTTTCTTCTCCTCACACTCAGGCTGCTTCTGTGCGTTTGTGGAATTTCTGCTCTTGGATTTCTGCCCTGTGCTTGGATTTCTTTGTGCAACAACGGTGTCAAAATTCCCCAACCAACACGATTGGCAGTATATACACCAATCTGTTAAATAAATAACTACTTATGCTACATAGTTGTTTGCTTTAATATTTTGTAAATGCAGAAATGTTTCTTCTCATAAGATCATTCACTGTTTTAGAATCTTCGTTTGATCAGTAAAATAAATATTCTGAAACTTATGAAAGAACCCCTCATGAAGATTAGAATGATCTGTAGTCAAACTACTGTACTAGTTTGGTCATAGTAATATTATACTAGTAATATTTAAGATATTAAAGGGTCACTCCAGTGTTGCACTTTCGCGAAGCTGGGGAGACTCAAAAGAGACAGATTGATAAAAAAAATGATCAAAATCAGAAGACTGTTGTCGGGGATATCCTGACTTTTAGTCCTTCTTTTTGGTAAAGTCCAGCATCACTGGATCCTACATATCCCAAAATGCAAGTCGATAGCTTCTTCATGGAACCGCCTCTGCCTTGTGCACCTACATGTTTTTCCAACTCTGTGCCCCCAGTTGGTAACACAAGCTTTCAGTTCAAAATAATAGTTCTCAATTCAAATCCCAAAGTATACCTGATGACATCATTGTGGGTCATTTTGTCAGACTTGACAAAGCTCCTCCAGACCCAGAGAAGACATTATATGATTCTTTTCACATGCTGAATAGAACTCACATGGCATGAATGACATTCAGATATGAACTAGATATCTGTATCATTTTCAAATCTTAAAGTCAGCCAAACTCTGTGAAAGGACTGACTCTTTAACAGTGTCTGTCAGCACCCATGCTTCCTGTCATGAGCGACAATTGAGAACGGTCTCTCTCATTGGCCACCAAAATCATCATCTTCAATTCATCACCTGTGCCACTCCTAAGCTGTCTACATGGCTAATGAATGTTAATATTCCACTAATATTCCTGTTTCTGCGTGGCTGTGTTTGACAGGGGCCCATGCCCTAACATGTCGTTTATCACCTCAAAATATGGAGAAGTGCAATGGTTGGATTTTCCACTGGTGGCGGACATGAGTGTTGTTATATTCTGAATAATAGTGGAAAATGTGTTCATGTAAACGTAGTCAATGTAATGCTGTTATATCGCGATACTGTTCAAGCTCACTGTATGCCATTGGTACTTTCAAAAGTACAAGGTTCTGAGAAATATGTTTAGAGATATTTACATGTTTTTAAAGAATGCAACATTTCGAAGCTTTTAAACCTTTTCTCGTGCCTTACACCGTGTCTACACAGCTGAAAGAAGCAGAAAAATACCATTATGCAGCCTGTGTTGACAGCTGTATTGATTAAAATAGAAGCAGGTGCGTGTGAGACGGACGACTGCAAAATGTGTGTAGAAAAGCTGTTACAAATAATATCAATGTCACATACAGTCAGGACCATATGTATCTGGACAGTGACACAGGTTTTGTTCATTACACCATCACAATGGATTTGAAACGAAGCAATGAAGATGTGATTGAAGAGTAGACTTTCAGCTGTAATTCAAGGGGTTCGACAAAAATATCACATTAACCGTTTAGGAATTACATCCATTTTTATACAAAGTCCCCCATGTTCAGCAGCACTGGTACAGTGTTGCATGAGTTCACCGACTGTCACTACCATCGTCTCATTTGTTTGCAGTTTGTCTACCAACCTCATAAATGATTTGATAATGATGAACCGATGTGTAAAATGATGATCTTTTCCTTCACATTTGTTTTAGACGAATAGCTGCTGACCATGAAAAGCATCTGTAGTATTGACACCATGTTGTTTTTGTGTGTGCAGGATCCTGGCCACTGTGGGGGCAGATTTTGATCTAAGAACACTGAGGGCGGTCAGAGTACTGCGGCCGCTCAAACTGGTCTCTGGCATTCCAAGTAAGTGAACTTCACATTTTAACACATTTATTTATCACAATAAGTGTAAGTATTAGCACTGATAATAATGTAGCACTATCAAAGAGATTCCAGTACCTGAGTTTGAGTCAGGACGTTGTTAGCCTGGCTTAGCATAAAGACTGGAAACTGGCTGATTAACATCATCGAATATCATTTGTTTAATCTGCACACAACCAGAAGTGTTTTGGTATTCGAGGCAGTTACATGCTGGAGTTATTTCTTGTCCGTTTGTCGTCAGAGTGAGGTTGCCAAGTTTGATACCAATGTGTCTGTTCAGAGACCAGAACCTGTGCTGATCGTGTCTCGCAACTAGGGCCATCTTTTTTGTGTTCCAAAAAGGTCAGTATGAAGGTATTATTGGTGCAAAACACCTGAGCACCTGTGACAAGGAAATTTGTAGTTGTAGACAATAGTCACACATGTGTATCAGTAAATTTGAAGTCACAGAGAAAAATACTTTACAAAGTAGCAAACCTGTAGAATTTTTTTTCTCCCACAAACACAACACAGCAGTTACACCTTCTCAAAGTCTTCATTCGTCGAAAGTATAATGGTGGGTGATATCCGAAAACATACCTTAAACATCAGGTAGAAGCTCGATGCAAAGGGAATGACGAGACAAAGCTGGAGGCTTTTTTTTTCTTCTTCTTCTTTATCATTTGGGTGCCAAGACAGGCAGTCAGCATCCCCGATGTTGCATTACTGCCACCTTCAGGTTAGTGATGGGATAACCGAGTCATTAACCGGACTTAGTTCACTAACTCTCGTTCAGTAAAATGAACTACTCTTTCTTTGAGTCAGTCGTTCATTTCTGGGGGGGGGATCATACGTTACCC
>JAVQJF010073360.1:0-10777 GCA_036023855.1 Gadopsis marmoratus
AAGTGATCATATTAATCGATTTTGGTCCAGTAAATGAATGTAATGCAAGATGTAGGTCAAACTGAGCTTCGCTAGCGGCACTTAGTCTCCTTCGGACTGAGAGAAACCTTCTCGCAAAAGCAGCGTTAAGGGGAACTGCGCGGCTTTGTAGGCGGGCTGTAGGCTGCCCACCCAATCAGAGCGCAAGTTCGAAACAGTACCGAAATGTATGCATTCTGTGACGTAAAAAAATATATCTGAGATTTTGATTGGGTGGGCAAGACGTTCGTTTGGGTGGGCACTGCCCATTGCTAGAGCCGGCCTTGCTCAGACCCATCATCAAACAGCACATTTTACCAAGCTGTGCTGAGGCGTTTCAAGAGGCCAAGTCAAAATGGGCCCAATTCAGGTTCCATTCCAGTCATTGACTGTTTGTTTGACTGTCTCTTTCATGTGTTTCAGGCAGTAGAGGGGACAGGTCTGGCCTTCATAGTGTATAGTGAGGCCATTACGAATATGCCAGTGTCTCAGCTGTGGTCAGTGCTGTACTTCATCATGCTCCTGCTGTTGGGAATAGGCAGCATGCTGGGCAACATCACTGCCATCATCACCCCGCTACGAGACTTCAAGTTCGTGTCCCAAATGAGCAATGAGTTGTTAAGCGGTAAGATCCAGGCTGATGTTGTTGCAACATGTTGCCATTATGATCCTTGAGCTGGTGTGTTATATAGTCCCAGGAAGCGATTGCCATATTGGTGCAGCCTTCTCTTTTTCTTAACTCTTAACAAAACGTGTAGATGGATGTTCAGGAAATAATCATTATTAGTAGTAATAGAGCAATAAGAGAACAGGAAAATGTATCCAATTTTCTTCCCCATTCACACAGAGAGAGAGTGTGTGAGTGTGGTGTGTGTGTGTCCATGATTTAGAGCACAATTTCCACTGGGGAAAACGTCCTGTTACATCACTGCATATGCAAATGTACTGTATTGTCTGCTGCAACATAATGTGTGTTACTATGCAATTAATGTTAAAACGTGTAAACTGGAAGACGAGGCTGTGTCTTGCTTGCAGGTTTAGTGTGCTTGTTCTGTCTGCTGCTCGGCCTGGGCTTCACCACTACGTCAGGGAATTACTGGTTTACCATGTTCAATGACTATGGAGCCACGTTCTCCCTGCTGTTCATCGTCCTCACTGAGGTCATAACTGTCAGTTACATCTATGGAATTAAAAGGTTTGTGTGTGTGCTGTAGCCATATTTGTATACTTTTGTTTTGGCTCAACTAGTGGCTTGTGCCACATGTGGGAAGTATAAAATAACCAGTGATGTTCTTTCAAACTAGATAGAAAAATATTGAATTTTAATGTGTTATCGTCTCATTTTAGGTTTGAAAAAGACATAGAAGACATGCTCGGTCATCGTCCCAACTGGTACTGGAAGATCATGTGGGCAGGAACCAGTCCCCTTCTCCTTATTGCCCTCTTCATTTTCTACATCGTCAGCTACATCCAGGGAGGGACACCCACCTACCAAGCATGGAACAAAGAGCTGGTGAGCTGTAGCTTTTGTCCCATTAGTGATGCCTTGTATACGTCTTTTCAGTGTCCACACTGGTGCAAATGTGCACATGTGCAGGGGTTAAATTGGGCTGTCCAGAGCTGATTTCTGCCCCATGATATCTCCTTCAATATTATGCCATATTATGCATTTGGTGGTCTCACACCACCCAAATATATCATTCCAAATAAGAGCCAGGGACTGGTCAGTGCAAAGTGGAGCAGAGGCTGAATACTTTAGGAGAAGGAAAATAGAATTAGTAGGTGAGCTTCAGTAATGACCAATCACATGAGCCCCTAAAATCCCCTTTAAAAGCAGCAACAGGGAGTGGCTGAGGTCTCAGAGAGAGAAAAACGTTCACCTGTACCTGAAATACCAAATTTCAAATGCACAACACCACAACACATTTAAATTATGTGGCTCTGCTCTTCCTCTGCATATCTCGTCACAAAAAAAGTATTTTGATGCACATATCAATCTGGTAAATAAAATGTGTGGTAAACTAAAAGAAGGCCGAACACAACTGTGTTTAGTGATTCTGGAGAGGTAAAACTGCCCTGCGTCTGAGTCTGCACTTGCGATAAGAGGTGTTCTGAGCAGGTTTTTAACACAATTTTGTGCCAAAATGAGAAATGAAATTTCCCTTGCTGCACATTGCTTGATATTCTGCTAAAATGTCTAAGTAACTAACTATGTATGATGACAGGCGTTAACTGTACCTGTTTCCTCAGGGAAGGTCAGTGGTGACAGAGTATCCCGTCTTTGGTCAGCTCTTCATTGGGCTGCTGCTGGTGTCGTCAGTCAGCTGTGTTCCCCTCACAGCTCTGTATGTCTACTGCAGGAAGAGGAAACATGCAAAGCAAACTGCAGTGTCTGCTTAGTGCCCAGACGATGACAGGACCAAACCTCCCACCATCACCTGCCGTACTACACACCCTCATCTCTATCCTCCAGGCGAACACATTAGCTATGACGGTGTGATCAGTGGTCATTTGTGTTTTCTTTCCATTTTTCTCCAAATTTCACATTATTGAAAGCAATCTGAGTTGTTCTCCCTGTAAGAGAGTCTCTTTTACTACAGTGAAAAATGCAGGACACGAAGAAATGGAGGTACGGGACATTAAATCCAGATGAAAATGGTGTTAACCATTTCTATTCCTATGTTTAAATGTGGGCATTTTCTTGTGAATATATTGTTGCAGAATCTGTCAGTATTAAAGTCAGACTTCTGAGCCAAATTCCAGTCAATACTCTAAACTGCACTGAAAGAGATTCGTATTCATCACATTCCACATAGAGCACAAAGAAGTCCTCAGTCACATAGCTTCACTGTTATTGGTTTAGGTATAGTTTAATTGCCAAACATTTACAGCAAATATAACTGTAATGCAGCATTTTGTATGATGCTAGTTTACTAAATGGTCATAATATGACATGTGTAAATATGCAACTTACTCAGTGGGTTATGAAATGTTTAGAGTATGTTACTTTTTAGATTGTATATACACAAAAAAATGTCTTATGTCATGTTGTTTCATATGCAGCCTTAAATAATAATAATTTCTCTTATCAAGAGGGTAAAATAAGTTTATTTGTAGAGATACAAAATCACCTAATGGGATTACAGTCAAGCAGCAGGATTATCGAAGGTCCGGCACTATCGCCTAGTAGTAGCATTTGTTGTTGCAGTTTCCCGTGTTTCAGGAACTGTCTAAAAAGGAGTGTCAGTATTTTGAAATATTAAAGAAGGGTCAGTTTACATAATTAGTACCAAAACATGACCCTTGATTCTATAAAATCCAAGTTAAAACTATTTGAACATAGTGCTGGAATCTGCCAGCCAAAAATATCTTAGTCATCTAAAAGTAGCCTGTATTGAATTGACTGATAAGTGGATTTATATGTATGCTCTTTGTAACAAGATTGTACAAATGATTTGTTTTTCCTACATATTAAGTATTTTTGATAACTAGTTTTCCATTTGTTTTAAAGGGGCTGGCATCTGCTACCAAAATGCTCTTTGAGAGATGAATGTTAAACAGAGCACATAAAGTCCTTTGTATGAACCAGTAAGTGTGCCAAATGTAATTTTAATAGTGAAATATTTGCTCTCTCAAATGTGTCAGATGTGTACATACTGTAGATATGTGTGTCATCTAATGCTCTAATGATTGGAATAGTCAAGAAATATGTTACTTTGTTTTTTAGTGCCATTGACTAAATGATATGTTAGTAACAACCATAGACAATTAATTGCCATCAAATCTAGTTTGATGTCAATTAAAATCATATAAGAGTTTCATTAACATAACATCTCAGGTGAAGTAATCTAACCATGAATAGACAAAGGAAAGGAAGAGGTATATATAGAAAAGGAACTAACTAGGGAATCAGGGGCAGGAGAGCACTAGAACACAGGTGAACCTAATCAAAACTGAGGGAAAAGAACAAAGACAGGAAGTAAATCATAGTGAACAGAATAGTCCTTCAAAATAAGACATAAAACAGACAGGAACTAGCAGGCTGTAACACCACTGTATCTCCTGAGATAGAGTGCTCATTTTCCCCTTATTTTAATAATTCATGTGCCAACTTTAAAAATCTTTTTTATAAACAATTAATTAGCTATTTTCTTTCCTGTTTTGCATACAAAGTTTTACAAAAGTAAGAAAACTGGACAATAATTATTCACATATGTTTTGAACGCTGGAAGCAAATCTAATCTTTGAATAAACAACAAGCTATTAACCTTTATTCTTAGTCCTGTTTTTAACTAACATCATCCCTGTGGTGTCCCTCAACTAGCAGTATCCTATCAGCAATGGCAGCTGAGGAAACAGTTAAGAGCATTTTCACCAGTGACAATGCAAAGCCACACTTTGCACTTCTGGCATCCATCCTGGCACATCCTGCATCGGCCACTGACTGGAAAGAGAAGTGATGCATCCCGTCATATCACCCATTACTCTTGATGGTGTATTGTCTTCACTTCCTTTGGAGGACCGTCCCCTTTTCTGCTCTTCGGGGTAGATGAGTCCTTTGGCAGCATCCAACCTAAAGTCCTTCAGACACGGGTGTTTCTGACCCAGCACTGCTGCATCACACCAGTCCTCCCATGTGAGTGTACTAAGACAGAATCGTAGGGCATGGCATGGGTATATTCTCTTTTCCTCTTTACAATAACGTCTCAAAAGGTTTGACAGAAGCACAGGAGCTCACCAAGGTGACTATTTTGTTGTCTGCCCATTTGACCATAGCAAACTTTAAACATATTCTTAATACTTCATACTGTGAAGTGTTGCCTATTCATCAATATTTTGCACATTTCATCCTCTTCATTTCAAACACTGTACAGCTCTTTTCATTTTAAAACAGACACATTGTGCATATGTGTTTTGAACATAAATATGCATTTTTCTATTTATGATTGTTGACTTTGCAGCACATCTTTTTTCTTTTTGTTTCTCTTACAAAAAAAATCCCCTCTTTCCCCTTCGGGCAATTTGTTCCTCTTTCAAGCTCAGGTCCTCTACAAGAGGTCTGGGAGCTTGAGGGTCCAGTATCTTAGTGGTACATACTGTGCAGGGGTTTGCCCTCCCATGATGGTTCCACCTTCGATTCTTCCTCAACGGGCTTCTGCTGCCTGAGGTATTCACTAAACAACTCATCACATGGGGCCATCTTCCTGATCTTTGTTGATTCATCCTGGATAGTGGTTCTGATGTTCACTTGTCCTCGGCCTCCTTAGTTCCACTTAGCGTACAGTCTCAGGGTGCTGGACTTGGGGTGAAATCCTCCATGCATTGTGAGGAGCTTCCTGGTCTTTACATCGGTGACCCTCTGTTGGTCAGCTTATTATGCCAGCAGGGTATCTGATGATGGGCAGGGAGTAGCGTGGATAGCTCTTGGATACTGTCTGACCACACTTATCTAGTCTGAATGACATTCCGATGTCGTTATGATATATATTATATGCACCAGTTCCTTGTATTTGAAAACCTACATGGCGATAACCCTGATTCTGATACTAAATATAGTATCAGTAATATTACCATAGAACAACAAAAATAATGTTGTGCTTGAATGTTCACTCTTGATCTTAGAAACAGTAGCTTGACAATAATCATTCTCAACACAAGGTCAAAAGTACTTGTTACTTCTGAAGTTTTCAAGCACCTTTCTTGGGCTTCATCAGCTGATAGAGTGGTTCATCATGGAGATGGTTTAGTTACAATCATATGAGCAAAGTATGGATCTTCGACCACGTGACAACAGGTGGTTGAATATGTATGGAGCAATCTGTCTCTTTTCCAAGAAGGTCTCTGGCATTGGATGTGATATAGATGGCCTTTGGACATGTCGCCTCTGCTGGAGTGACTTCTCTTTTATGTGTACCTGTGTGAGCCACGTCAATGACAGAATTCAGTCAGATTGCGACAAAAAATAAAGTTGTTCTGATTCTGATGGCATCCTTGATGTGTTCTCTCATTATCTACCCTGTTGCGGCTAACTATGTGGAACATTTTAAACCATGACAGCAGCGTCTACCCCATCTGACACCGGTACATAGATCACACTTTCACAAAACTGCACTGTTACACCCAGTATAGAGAGCTTCATCACCTCACACACTGAGTTGGCGAGTAGGAAGAGCATAGTAAGCTGCTGTTTCTAGACACCTGTGTTCATGTGAAGACTGATGGGAGAATAATAACCACAGTGTACAGTAAACCCACTCACACAGACCAATAACTTAATACTTGTAAGAGTGGATGGTGAGAATCCTGAACTGAGCACAACGTGGCTAAATCCCAGCGGGACTCCCTTTCAGAAGTGGACTACCACAAACCATTACATTAAGATTTTTGACTGGTTAACAAACAAGATGTAAGGTGTTAATTATTGAGCTCTAGAGGTGCTGGTAGGCAGATTTTGTTATCTTTGGACAGAACCGGCTAGCTTTTTCCAGCACAGGAAGACCGGAGTGATATATGACATCATTATGACATCACATGTGACAGCTGTGGTTGGGATCACTCCATCAGTTAAACAGTAAGGACACCAGACAAGAGACTGGATGAACACCAGAAACAGACATTACGGCCCCATTTACATTTGGTATTAATCAGATCTGTATCTGAATATGTTATACTGGGTCTTTGCATATAGGATCAGATCTCAATATGCAAATTAGTTAGGCTGGGCTGGTGGACTTGTCAATAGTGCTTACTCCAGACTGTTGAGTTTACAGTTAATGCACCAGCATCCCAAAGAAAGACTTTACTATTTGTATCTGTAGCTAGCAAGAAGAGGCAGAGTTAGAAGATATTTCAACTTTCTGGGTAGATTTTGTGGATCACCTACAAATGTCTGATCCGATCGCTTTCTGTTCCCAATGCGTTCTGCATGTATTTACACCTGGCATTAACATGTGCTTTTCCTTATCCAATTAACACCCAGATTGCATTTTAATGCCAGGTGTAAATGGGGTACAACTGTCAGTGAACACCAGACCAAAGCCACTAACAGCATCCACTGGTTTAAGGTCCAGGAGGACATTCACGTGACACCAGAAACCAGAGATGGGGGGTTTACATCCCACCGAAGTTTCATACGTTGGTCAAGTGACGACAATGGAGACAATTCCAGTCCAGAGTGGGATATGCAGTTGAAAGCTATTTGAACTGGGCCTTGAGGTATGATTATTTTGTCAAACTACTAGTGATGGCATAACAGGTTCATTTTAGTGACTTAGTACTTCAGTTCCAGTTCAGTAAGAAGAACTGCATGCCTCAAAATGAATGACTCACTCTGAGACGACTCGTTCCTACTAGATCATATGAAAAGTAATTCAGTGAACGATTAACTCATGATCGACACATCACAAAACTACAGAAAGCTGGCTTCTACGGGCACATAAAGCACATACAATTTTTCAATTTGTTTTGTACGTTCATTCATTTTTAAGCATGTTATTTGATTTATCAGTCAAGAATGTATAGTTCCCACATTTTTGGTTTATATACCTTTTTTTTTGGGTCTACTATAATCCTTTACCAACTGCTGCTGCACAACCAGTTGGGGCAACCAATCCCTACAGGCTTCATGAAAATGTATCCTTTCTATGAAAACATTTGGGAACAGTATTTTATTGGAATTTAGTACAATGAATGGAGTTAAATTCCTTGGTGTCTTGTTGGTTTGACCTGTGGAGGCTCACCCAGCAAGCCTCTATTTCTGCTCACTGAGGCTAATCTGAACTGGAATTTTAAGCTTGTTGTTGCCTCATCATCTGATCCCCATCTCAGAAAAATAAGCCAGCTTTACATGAGTGCAAGAATCAACACGTTTGTGGACTAACACTACAGTAAAACACAGGTAGTCATACGCTTATGCAAGTAAACGTATACAACTGTACCGCCGGGACATGTAGATGGGGGGGGGGGGGATGCAGACAATGCAGATGAACACAGGTTTATTAGAACAAAAAAAAAACACTTACAGGCAGGCAAGACGGGATGACATAAGTCCAGGACAGTAAACAATAAGCACAAGGAAAGTCCACGAGGGAAAGCAGTCCAAACAGAGAAATCTGCAAAACTGGAGAGTGCAAACAAGGAAGCCAAACTGAACACCAGCACATCAAACAGGAACAATGAGCCGACAAGAGACCAGGGCAAAACATGACACACCCAAGACTAACGAGGGGATGAGGCAGAGGTGAACACAAGTGACCAGGTGAACAGAGTCAACACAGGAAGGAAAACTACCAAGAACAGGAAACATGAAAATATAAGGTGGGAACCATGCAATGGAAGGAAACACTAGAAACAAACAGGAAACAATTTAAGGAACACAACAAAAGGATTTCAATCTAAAGTACTAAGTGGACGTAATGATTAGTCCATAAATCTGTGACTCAATATACTGCCCACTTTCTTCAAGAGTTGAACTAGCCGCTGAGTGGCACAAAACTAGTAATGACCCATTCATTACTAATTACTTAAACATTTGTTAGGTTATGTGGGCCAGGAACAATATTCATTCCTGTCTCTTGGTGTGTTCTGTGGGAGTATAAGTATGTGGCTGTAACTGCCCTTCGGGGTTCAGACTCCTCATACACACCTGGTGTGTGGGGCTCTGGCCTACAGCTCTTTGGATCCCTCACTCTTTATCTGTTTTCTCTTTTGTTGTTCTTTGGTTTAATTAAATATATAAAAGTCAACTGTTTGTTGGGTCATCATTTTGTTTGCTCATTTCTTCACAATTCCCACGACACCTTCATTCGCTTCCTCTCAGCCCTTGGTATTAGGTAATAGCATGACTTGCACAGAGGCCATTTGGTGAACAGAGGGAAAGGTGGGCCGTACAATGCGGAAGGTATGTGGAAGAAATATTATACCCGGGAACCCTAGAACGTTTTTGGCTTCATGTGCCACTGAGCAGCTTTCAAAGGAGTGAATGGGGCCCCACCTTCGATGCTGTACACAGTTCTTTGTATGCATCCATGATGTACATGCATTTCTAAATGTTGCATTTTGCACTGAAAATCACAACAGAACATATTCTAAATTGAATATAGTACATAAATACAGCAAAAACATTTGTGGAGACAACAAAGAAAGCACGACTTAGATCGCCTACCTGGATCTGGCCATAGCACTTTGTTCACATCCCAGGCTATATCCCCTTTTGCAAGACACAGGGGAAAGGATGTTCTTGTCAGGTTTCACTAACTGTGAGTTATATTCAATGTTAGTGTGTAAGCAGTCGTAATAAACTGTTTTGGTTGGCTTTGGCTGTTACGAAATTCTACACAACACCTTCCACTTGTCACTCATTCCCTCAACCATCTGCTGACACACTGATTCACACATCTCATACATTTAGTATGTTTTTCAGTTATTGTATGTGTTACTTAATGAACACCTTTCAGTTTAAACCGTGTAACTCCTGTCGTGTGCCATGGTTTCCGAACCAGGTCATGACACCAACTAAAACCTAGTCACCAGTTTTTGGGTAGGAACATAGTTACACGCTGTTCCCAACCACCACACAGCATTGCAAAGGTGTTTCAACAAAGACAGCTAAACAATATCTAGAACCTTTAGCATTTCAGGGAGAATCTTATCTATCCCTGGCACCTTGTCACTACAGTACATTTTGGCTCCCTCAATGATCTATGCCAGAAAAGGAGACAAGACTTGCACTGAGAATGCTACCTCGGTCAGGTTCAGTTGTCCTCAAAGTGTTTCACCACCTTAATGCTTAGCCTTGCAGGTCATGGAGCTAGGCCAAGCCACCAAATGCTCGCTGGGAAGGTCCCCTCCAGTCCTAGCTCTCCCTAATCCAGGCAAGGTAGCTTTGTCCCACTCCACAAAGGTGCTTAAAATGGCTCTTAGTCTGACCCCTCATTTGGGAATCTGCTTTTGACTCTACCAGGAACAACTGCCCCCAGCAACACCATTAGCAGGGTCAGAAATTATCCTTTGTCCGTGTTAAACTCCACACTATTTTCTTTTCAATGTATACATAATCACATAGATTCTTGTTAATAGCTGTGTACCAACAATACACATGTGGGTAAATATAAACAAAGGGGGCAAAGATGAATACACTGTCCCAACCAAGGTGTTGCCTCCTACAGTAAGGTGCTACTGTCAGAGCATGCTAAACCTGCACCTCCTCCCAAAATGACAGGGTCAAGGCCCTAAGGCAGATTCATGATTCTCCCTTTCTCTACTTCTGTATACAAATCCTGCTTGAGTAAAGGTTCCTAAATATTATCAATAAAATGTACATAAGGTATCAGTGTACTTGATCTCTAACAAATTGTCCCTGTGCGACATTATTAGATTGACACTGATGCATCAATGTGTGAGCAGCATTTTACTGCTCAGGGTGGAGCTAGTTTGAACTACAACTAACTACTTGTAAGCGGTTACAAGCCGAAAAGGTTGGGAACCATTGGCTTCATATTGAACTATGACTCTTATAAGCTTGTCATTTTATTTAGTTTATGTAAAATCTTAATTTGCTGCTCTCACTCTACCCCCCCCCCCCTCTTTTTTCTCTCTCTACCCAACCGGTCGAGGCAGATGACGCCCACCCAGAGCCTGGTTCGGCCTGAGGTTTCTGCCTGTTAAAAGGCAGTGTTTCCTTGCCACTGTCTCCTAGTGCTGCTCATGGTGGAATTGTTGGGTCTGTAGATATAGAGTTGGCTTGGACTTGCTCTATATT
>JAVQJF010073368.1:0-15397 GCA_036023855.1 Gadopsis marmoratus
ACTGCCTCCACCAGCTTGCCTTCTTCCCATAGTGCATCTTAGTGCCATGTCTTCCCCAGGTTAGCAACACACACGCACCCGGCCATCCACATGATGTAAAAGAAACGTGATTCATCAGACCTGGCCACCTTCTTCCATTGCTCCGTGGTCCAGTTCTGATGCTCACGTGTCCATTGTAGGCGCTTTCGGTGGTGAACAGACCAGGAACACCCCACAAGAGCTGCAGTGTGGAGATGCTCTGACCCAGTCGTCTAGCCATCACAATCTGGCCCTTGTCAAAGTTGTTCACATCCTTCCGCTCGATCATTTTTCCTGCTTCAACACATCAACTTGGTGGACAAAATGTTCACTTGCTGCCTCATATATGCCCCCCGCTGACAGGTGCCATGGTAACGAGATAATCAGTGTTCTTCACTTCACCTGTCAGTTGTCATAGTGTTATGGCTGATCGGTGTACATATTTTTAATACAAAACACTACAGTAAAGCAGAGATAATATTTATATAATCCATATTTCTTTGCTTCATGTGGCATAAATATCATTCAGACAATTCTTTCAAGTGTAATGGCCAAATGACTATAATGACTGCTGATGTCTGCATAGCTACTCTTCAGCACTGAAGGCTGTCATGAGAGGAGAACTCTGTTGTCTTTGGCCCACCTCCTCAGAGCTCGGATGATGTATTCAACCTGCGGGTTTCCTGAATTTCGCAGCAGGGACACCACCTCTTTAAGCGTCTCCCTAGAACACAAACAGGACATGAGAGGAAACAAGATTGGATCAAGAATGCACTCGTGTTTCTTTTATTTAGCCATCACACCCACTCAAACAGACAACTGAAGTTTGATATGCGAGTTCAGATGTTATTCAGATTTACTGCGTAATGAGATTTCTTTGACGAATGATGTTTTGCAACAAAAAACTAAGAAAACACTGTGAAATGTGTAGCGATTTAATCAAGACCCACATTATTGCAAAGGAAAAAGAGACAAACGTACTTGGACTCCTTATTCGCCAGTATGAGCTGGAAGATGCCGACACATGCTCCTCTCTTGCCTTCCCAGTAGTTGGAGCCTGGATCCAGTTTCTCCAGTGCATCAAAGGCTTTGGCTGCATAATAGAACTGGCCCATCTGAAACAATCGGCTGTGATCGTGAGCACTAGTATTTAACGTATCAACTTCCCGATAATGGAGCCAAATGGTATGAGAAACGTAGCACAAAAACAGGCAGGAAGACAATGAAATTTAGTATTTCTCCATTGGGTGACATTTGCATATTGCGGAGATTGGGATATTTTCATTCAGGAAACAGGTATTCCGTGGAGTTTTGTAGTGCAGGTCTTCTAAAACAAAAATGTCCAAACTTTGATGCTGCCAGCTTCTAAATTTGAGAATATTTGCTTTTCTCATTTTGAATTTCTAAACTGAATTTTGTTTTGGACGGTTGGTCGGACAAAACAATGATGGTTGAAGGTGTCACCTTCTCTGGGAAATTGTGATGGAGATTTTTACAGAACAAACGATAATCTAATAATCAATCAAAGAATTTAGGACTATTTCATAATTATTAATCTGTTTATTATTGTTCGATTAATCATTTAGTCGAATAACAATTTGCCAGAACCCACAGTGATGACTTCTTTTATCTGACCAAGCGTCCTAAACTAAAAGATATTCAATATGCCTTAATATGAAACTGTAAAACTGGAAGGAAGTTGGAACCAGAGAATGTTTTGCCTTATACATGTCAAACAATTAAATATCAAAAATTTTAGGGATCTTAGCAATTTTCTGTCGATTTATTGACTACTTGTTTCAGCAATAATTCATGCATTTACGCTTGTATTCCCATCTAAGTTGTCGGCACAGATGAGACAGTACAGAGGATGATGTCACCTTGTAGCAGTCGTTGGAAATGAGCTGCAGCAGACTGAAGGAATCAGAGGAAGTGCCCATTTTCAGATAGAGCTCCCAGGCAAGCCGACCCTTCTGGTTCATTATATCTAACAAGAACAAGACATGTGATCAATAATCCATCATTCACAGGCAGTTTCAGCATCTTTTATGGGTTTTTAGATTTGGAAAATGGGAAATGCCTGTGAAATGCCTGTGAAATGCCTGTGAAATGCCTCCATTAAAAGAAAAATCTTTTAATGGAGATATCCATTTCTTAGAGCTGTTGAGCGTAACACCAGCAAGAGCGCAAGAGTGACCCTACATTCTTTACAAGCCTGAGGCTAGAAATCTGAATTGTGCTACATGAATGAATCTGCCTTGCAGAAAGACATTTGTAGTTAAATATACGATTATCAGTACAACTACTATACATACAGCATCGTGCCAGCCAGCTGAGGTAAACATAGTCCTCCTTGATCTTTTCACTCTGAATCAGCAGAAAAACCTGAAAGAAATATTACAATTAGTCCAACACAATTATTGTCAACAACTTGTCAGAATTAATCAAAATCTGTAAAAAGCACTTGTGTAGATGTATGCTGAAGTAAGGTACCTCCTCTGCTTCTTTGTAGTTGCCAAGGGCTGCTTTAGCCTGAGCATAGTTGAAGTTGAATGTGTCGTCATTATAGAAGTAGCCCTGCAAAAAGAAAAGCATAGTTATGCCTACACAAAAAGGTTAAGTGTCCACATGTCCAAACAAAGATGCAAATCACAGGGAAGAAAGAAAAATCACACAAACACACACCTGAATAAATGTACTGCATCTGTAAAGCACCACTTGTCATCTGAAGCGACACCTATCACCCAGTGCGTGGGAGCCCTTTTTTTTTCTCAACACCCACTTACATACTGATACCACAGTAAAATAATATCACTATGATTCTTCACAGGAATATACCATATAATGCGTGCCTTGTAGTGTGCAAACACTAACCTTGACTGAGTTTAAATATATGAGAACGTCTTCAAACTGTCTCAAAAGGAAGAAGCAGGAGGCCATGCACTGTCTGCCAGGAATAGTATCTGAAAGTGAAAAAACATGTTATACACACATGCTCACACAATGTTTCTTTAAAAGATCATACTGATCAAATTTCTGCTCAATGTACCGCATTCGCTGGCCGAGCCTCCGACCAACTGAAAGAACTGCTGAGCAATTTTCAGGTAATCTCTCTGAAACATAAAAGCGCAATAACATACCTTCGTCTCGGACTCACTGTTAACAAATATATTTGCAACGTGTAACTATTAACAGAAATACTCACTGATCCAATTTCTTGTCCCAATGCGGCATTTACCACTCCTTTCAAAATATACTCCTGAGAAAAAAAAAAGACCAAATTAAAAAACTTCATAGGCTCTCTTGTCTAGAATTTAAAAAGGAAGATAGGCAATCCTGATTATCTTGATAGAAAACACAAAGCAACACTTAATAATTCAAGTGAAGTACTTTTAAGAACTTTGTCTGGAGTTTAAAAATCATTTGATCTATTTTTTCAATTACTGCTTCAAACCCCATCAGAAAATGCATACAAAAGCCTTGACATGCTTTTCAGATCCAGGCAACATTAAGGTGCTTTTGAAGTAAAAAAATGAATTACATAAAAGAAAAACATTTTCAGAAACTCTTAAGTGGAGAGAGGAGAAGAGGTTTATTAACAGGCTTCATTTAATCCGGCTTGATTCTTGTTTTTACTTCATATTTCCTTTCATGTAAAAGAGCATAACCTATGAACCTTTGAAAACAAAAATATTAAGTGTCTGGAATCTTTTCTTGAAGCCAAGTAGCTACATCGGCCTTGAAAGAACAAGTGTAAAATCACATTAAAACTCAATGTCACTTTGAATCATCACCTGAGGGGTCGTGGGCACCAAATCTTGGATGAGGTTGTAGGCTTCCTGGACATCATCTGGAAGTGTAAAATGGTGTGTGTGAATCCCTGAGCTAGGGCATCTTTTCTCTGAATTAACTTCAACATGGAAAGGGATGCTGCATTTACATTAAATGCTGCATGATGAATGTGGCAGTGTAAGGACTGCATGAGGAGAAAGGGAAAGAGCGTGATTTCATTGTGCTGTGTACTGTTTCATCGTTTTTTATTTACTTTAGACATATTGTACAGTAGGTTCAGGCAAAATATTTTGTTTTGCTTTCATAACTTATCTTGGATGAGTATAGTTGTGTGCATTTGTAAATAAAGGTCTAAAGATCTGAATCGTTAACACTTTACTCCTCATTTTACAGTAAAATCCTGCATTTTAATGGCAATATTTTCCTTGTTTGGCTTGTTCCAGAGACCTGCAATGCCATGACTACACACCTTGTCTGAGATAGTAGATGACCAGGTTGAGTCTGGCCTCAGGGATCACATCGATCAGAGGAGGCAGCACCTGCAACGCCCCCTCCCCACCACGAAACACCACCTGCAGTACGCAGCGGAGAGTTTCAGAGTGTGGAAAAATAGAATGTAAGTCACTAGTGCGCCCACCTACACATTCACAGTTAGAGCTTGTGAAGAGCTTACCAGGTTGTGTCGGATAAGCTCCTTAGCAAACTCAAAGGAGCAGGAGGAGATGTCGATTAGGTTCTTCAACTCAGCCTAAGAAGGAGAGAGTGCACATAAAAGTCAAACCTACCAGCAGTTAATCTCACCAAAGAAATGAAAATGGCAAGCAGTTACTGCCTCAAATGTAACGGTGCATAAGGGGCTAAAAGATAATTCATATTTAAATAAATCATATTTAAAAAACAAAGACTTCCAGCGAAAGCACAAATACACCAATGAAAGTAGCTTTAATTAGTTCCTTCTCACTAAAGGTTACAGTGTGTTAATCTACTGGTGCGTGGCGATAGAGCCACAAACACAGATGGAGATTTGAAAAGAAAAATGCAGCAAAATAAAGATTTTGTTTTTCCCTTTTTGGAATAAAGTTTTCTTTTTCATTTCATTTCACTGTTAAAATATTGTAACCTTAGACCTTTAACTTTTAATTCTTACACAGACATCGACTGACATCACACAAAACATAAAAATGTGTGTATGAAACTGTGCAAACACGTCATTATGAAGAACTACCAAAGGGATATGATCCAACACTGAGTACCTCAGCTGCCTTGCCATTGTAGAGTCTGAAGTGGTTGCAGGCCTTGAGGTTGAGGGCAATAGTGGAGTCAGGCATGCTCTGCAGGTACACGGCCAACACCTCCTGGGACACATCATAGTAGTCCAGCTTGTAGTAACACAGAGCCACGTAAACCTTCAGGGCCAGGAATTCTCTGAAAGACAAGATGCAATTTGATGATTTTTTTAAATGAACAAATATATGACTGCAAATGTTAACCATGTCATGAATATAAAAAAGTCACTATTATATTGCTTGACATGGTAGCGTGTATACATAAATTATTACTTACATTACTCAGTAAATCAGGAATTAACTCAAAAGTCACCTGTTGGAGAATCTACACAAGCATGCATTTTGCTTTCATAGTCAACAAATAATATATCTTATTGTTATTGTATTTTATAATAACAAATCTCTTTAAAAATTAATCTTTTTTATAAAATGTTTTTATTGAAATCCCACTAAGTGCAAAAAAGCCAGAGACAAGAAGCAATCATAGGGGGGAAACAAGACAAACAATGGAACACCTGAATTCCATAAATTAGTTTTTAAAAAGGAATGAATATTTGCAGGCTAGCTAACACAAAACAACATTTGCAGTCAAAGAACACTTTGAGGAAATGGGCTGGTAGTCTGTTTTTTTCAGTCTTCTCAGACTGAAATATGCAGAGTTTTGCATAATCCTGTTGTGATATTTTTGCAGTAGTAGTGGTAGTAAGGCTAATTTGCATTCACCAAGTGTGCTCAGAGCTGCCGCAGAGGTCTGCAACTAAACCTCCTATCAGCCTAGTAAAAAAAAACCCAGATGCACCTTGGCCCACAGACACCACACAGCCGTGAATAGATCTCTGAGAGACATTTGCACAGGATATCTACTGAAATCAAACTCTTTCATTTTCTTACCCTTGCTACTACAGATACAGTATATCAGCGTTAGAGGAAGCTAGCTCAGCAGGTCTGCTGCACTGACACTTGAATTATCTTTCTGGTTCCACAAGGCGCAAAGCACACGAAATCTAACACTCCTCTTTTAACAACTCACACCTGTCAAGGTGGCGCTAAGGTGGAAGACTTAGAAACTAATTTAAAAAAAAAGACAGGGGGAAGCCCAGACCGGTTCTGTAGAAGAAGGCGTTTATAGATGTCTATAGCCTCCTGGTAGTGGGAGCGCATGTAGTGGATGGATGCCAGGCTCAGCTGGTCCTCTGTCACATCCTCCAGATTCTGGTGGAAACCCATCAGTTTCTTCTCATCGTTGAACTGAGACACAACAGACAGAAATGTGATCATGATGACACAAAAAGCTAAAAAGACTGAGGGGAGAGCAAGAAAACATGAATCACACTTAGGAACAAACAGGTCATACAATGTGGACAGAATCGTACATCTCAAGACACAACGGCAAAGAAAGGGTCATCCCAGATTTTATCAGGTCTGTGTTGAAACGAAGGTGAAATGCAGAGAAAATCTATTCCACAAACACTGGAAATATCACAAGGTTTTCCTAATTGTTGAGCTCAGATGAAACATGGGAGAATAAACTGTAACATCAGTATAGTATGACACGAATACAGAACTGTATGTTTGTCTCATATTATAGACATAAACCTGTATCTACGTGGGTTGCTCAGCCGTCAAGTGTTAGTGATCGAGTGAAAGCGGAGAGGAAACGCAAACACGTAATAGTACAAAACAATATAATAGTTCTCCAACCTTGTGAGCCAAGTGGAAGAGCAGTCGGTTTTGGAGAGGGGACACTGGCGCTACAGAGAGCAGGAGAAACCAAATTTAGTTGGAGAGAAAACCACATGGGAATAAGAGGCACAATTCATTAAAATCATAACCTTGCTCTCAGCAATCGCATAACTGACTGAACAGCACTGTAATGTGATCTGGCAAAAAATGTAATGAGTACATCATTGAAAAATAAACCAATAATTATTGATATTTAGAAACCACCGCATAGTGACGCCAATTTGGTACAATTCAATTGCAAAAATGTTTTTTTTTTTAAGTGGGAAAATATAAATTTGGTATGTCATCTGGTTGGAATAGTAGATGTTCATACTATATTTTGTTCACATTTTGATAATGTATTGACAAGGTAGAGACAGTCAAATGCTTAATAGTGAGCAAAAGGGTTGTTTCCCCAAACAACACTGCACAAAATGTAGGTCAAATGCTTAGCATATAATACAAAGGAGGAATTGATAAATGTACTCAGCTGGAAGGCCTACCCTTAGATGCAGCCTCCTCAGCCTCTTTATAGAGCCCCAGAAAAAACAGGGCACAGGCCAGATAAACCCACACCTCAGCAGGACATTCAGGCTTCATGGTCAGAGACTTGTACTCCTGCCAGAACATGATAAGGAAATATTAGAAATGTGATCAGCCCCTGCAAAAAACTGTCAGTCAACATCCTTATCCATTTATCCAACACATATTCAAAATTTGTTACACAATACAGCATGTAGGGTACGTTATGTGTACCCAGCTATACACACTCATTCAGAGACACACATATACAAAATACCTCCATGACTCTCTTGTAGTCACCCAAGTGAAAGGCGCAGTAGCCAATCCAGAGGTCCGCATGCTCCTCCTTCTCGCCAATACTTCTCTGAAACTAGAGATGACACGGCAACATGTCAGCAGCAGAGCAGCAGCATTCAGTAATACAGTGTTGTCTGCAGTGTAGATGTGGGAGTGATTCTTTTTCTGAAACTTTAAATCCAGTGCATGGTGCCGGATAATCTGCAGGAGGTATTGCAGTTAAAAAACAATAGCTAGCCCCTCTGTGTGAAAAGTGCAGCAATTATCTATTCAGCCACAGGAGCAAGTTAGCCTATCTCAGCCAATGGAGCTGTTCAAACTGAAGCAGCAATTTCCTGTAATAAAAAATATCCAAATGTGATCCGGAATTTTGAAAAACAATGGTCTACTCAATCAGAGGTAGGCAAAAGACAAGAACAGACCACTTACTTTATTGGTCTTAAGAGTCTACAGTATCAGTCGATGTTACCTTGGAAACATAAACACAGAACATAGCCCGACCGATACTGGACATTTGAGGGCGATGCCGATATTGATATTTGGGAGTTTAAAAACACCCAATAACGATATATCGACCGATAGTAAAATATAAAAAAATCTTGATACAGACCCTTCGCTTTGTTTTTATTGTTCTTTTGTACAAAATAAGTGGGAAATTTTACAGCTGAAAAATAGACTTCAGTGCTCTCTGGTGGACAAACTATGTAAAGGTGACACTGTTTTTAAATGACCTCAAACCTACTTTGCCATTTCTGCACTGCAATTTCTTGCTACTTCTCGGCCTACATATACACCAACACCAGTATATCTGCAATAAGCCAGTATCGGCCAACATATCAGCCTGGCTGATTTATTAATCTAGCTCTTATACGGAAATGTATTGTAACTGTTTTCAGTGAGTGTGACCACTTTACAACAATGAAAAAGTGGTTAACAATCCAATCTTACATAGTGTAAAGGCTCCTGCTTCCTGCCACCTTGAATTTGGCGTTATACTGGAATGCTATGAACAACTGATGATAGACTGGATTTAATTAATTGGATTTATTTCACTGCCTTTTGTAAAGGTTATTTATTTTACTGAACCTAGTGCAGTTCTGTTAAAGTACAATCTGATCTCTGTATTATTTCTACCACTTGTAACAGTAATAATTATGATGTGACACTTTCTAAGGCCCTTTTGGGATTTTGGGATGTTTTCAAATTCTGCAAATCGTTCAGACGTCAAGTCAGCTGCAGCAAAACACACACAGAGCTGGCAATGATCCAGTTACTTGTGTGTGATCCATAAATGGGATCTCCAAACCGGTCCTTCCTAGAGAACGGGGGCCCTTTACAATAAGTCTTAGCGCGCAATTAATAATACTAATAATAAGATTTGGATTGCCTTTTTCTTTCCAGGTATGTGTGTGTACGCACCTCCAGCAGCGTCAGCGCCCCGAGGTAGTCCCTCTGCTGCAGGTATTCCTCCAGGCGCGGAACCTTCGTCTTGTTTTTCTTCTTTCTGTCACCGATGCTCACCGGCGTCTCCCCCCCCACGGCTGGCTTCATGCGAGAGAGGATCTGCCGACGTACAGAATTTAATGTTCCTCCCCAAGTTCCCGGGTGGGTCGGGACCAAAATGCACGACGACAGCGTTACAACAGCGCTGCAATGAGGCGCGCAAACACGTGAACTCACCATGTCGACGAGGCTCTTGTCGTTTATCACCGAACCCGCCTGTGGAAACACAAAGCGTTACCCCGTTTCATTCGCTGACTGACGCACAAGAGCCAGATGCCGGCGGTCAGCTGAACTCTCTGACGACTAACGTGGTCGCGATGAAGCGACAATGTAACAAGTTGTTTCCGGTATCTTGCTCGCGGCTAACGTGAGCTAACTAGCCGATGGTTTGCCCGCAGCAGCAGAGGCTACTTCTTCCGCTCCCATATTTTCACATCAAAGGCAACTCGCCCGACTAATGTAACGACATGCTAAACGTAACATGTTGACGTAACGCACAGTGCGGCCGTCTGAAGGCCTCCGGGCGGCCCCGAGCTGCAGATGGACACCGGAGGAACAGCTCGGACGTCGCAGCCGTTTTAGAATGAAGCCAACGAGCGAAATTTATTTTGTAGTCGAAACAAGAGTTTGGGGCTTAACAGGAAACGGGTCGACTCCGCTGTGTTGAACTTGATGCGACGGTTTGTTCGCCGTTGCCTTAGCAACGAAATAGAGACGCGGCCGCGACCAGGCTCCGAGGAAACACTCGGGATTTTGACGTGTGACGATGCATTTCTGATGCAAGACACACCGTGAACTACACCCGTGGAACTGACCCAGCCGCCTACTGGATAAGGCACAATTCTAAACCAGGGGTTGTGGGTTCGAGTCCCATCTGGGGTGGAACGTTTTCAATATAATGTCATTAATAGTGTAAGAACTATATCTACAATTTCCGTTATTGCTTCAATTACAGATTTAAGCAAGTTCAACTAGAGTATCTTGCAAAATTGTACTTAACTTTACTTTATGTTCATCACCATGATGTCTCATTAATCGCAACCTGCACAATAAAACTTGCAATCAACTCCACTAGAGAACTCAACGGAGATCATTTCAAACTAAAGTAGACATTGTTTTTAGGAGAGAATGCAGTCATGGAAGATCAGCTGCTGTTCATTGAGTTGTTTTATTTTTATCGTCTTGTATGAGTTTCCCTGTTGGGCTTTCTACTTTTATGAAAGAGGGGTGGACAGGTGTTGTAAATTAACATGGGTATTAATGCTACAGTATGTGGCATTGAACCATGCTTTGTCCCTATATATATATATAAACATTAGACACATTTGACACCTTAACTATATTACAGTTGTGTGTATATATTAGGCATATATGCACTGAAGATAATCAAAGTGACACAGTACAGTTTTGTGAATAACCAGCCAACTTTCTTGATTTCTCAGTTTACAGTGCTGTGCATTTCTCATGTGTTTTGAGGACATGACCAGTCAGAGCTAGCAGCGCCCCAGTCTGAGACCTGTGCAGTAGGAGCTGCAGATCAGTCTTCAGTGGCACCACAATCCTCTGTAGGAACAAGAGGAAACTGTGAGAAATATTGCATAAACAGAAAGAACAAAAACCAATGAAGGAAAGGCATGTAGTCCCTCTGAGGGAGTCCCCAGAACTATTTGGTCCCAAAACACCATTGTCCTCAGCTGTAATTTCTGCACCCCTCATGCTTGTTCCTGTGGAAGACACCAGTAAAGTTTACAGCTAACTGCCTCACAATGTGCCTGCACATGGGTCTAATCCTGTCACTGAAGAATCTGCTGATTCATTGAAGCCAATACAAATAAAGTAACCCAAGGCAGTGCTTCGTGGGCTTCTCATGGACACCTGCTGCCATTGGCATTGAAGAAGCAAGACAACAAATACTACAAAGGTTGTTGCATGACTGGGCCTGCAGAAGGTACCCATTAAGTGAAGTATGAAAGAAAAAAACACACTTGAGTATTTAATGTTCAAGTGTGGCTCAGGTCATTATCAAACCCCAGTCATGGGACAGCAGTCCTCATGGTGTTAGCGAAAACCCGGCCATATCACCATGGCACACTTCCGACACCTTAACACTGACGAGATCAGTGCCAGGCTTTGATGGCGTGCTGCTAGTTTAGTGCAATGAAATAAACTTAACAATATTAATGCACAGAACATATTCTAAGAGGTGTCCTCTCAGAAAAAGTAAAGTAGCTTTCTCCATAAACTGACCTGTCCCGTGCCTGTGATGCCACACTGACTTGGCCCTCCATGGCAACAATGGCCCTGGCTGCCTGCAGTCAGATGAACAAATTACACACCTGAAGAAGGAAAGACAGAAGGAAGCCAAATTACATGCCACTCTCATGGCAAAGTTATAACACATCTGTATTAATCTAGTTAGTCAAGGTCCTGAGATCACAGTGATTTGAAGTCAAGCCTTTTATAATACATTGGAAAGTGTCCACTTGCATCTGGAAATAAGACAACTAAAATAAGAGCGACAATTGGTTTAAAAAGTAATAATTGTTGTATATTTTGTTGTAGTCTTCACATATTACCACCCCACATGGTACAGAAGTCTGTAAATATAATTTCATAAACTTGAACAGTGTGATTTCCAAACAAACAATCATGGTTAACCTTTAACTGTCAGATTATATTGCAATCAGATTGGGAAAATAACTTTTTAAAATGTGAACATCTACCAGCCACTGACAGATAAATGTTCAAATTCACCAGCCACTCAATAATAAATCATTTGTGTCTGAAATCTACCAGCCACTTTCATATTTTACCAGCATTTGATTGTTGCTAATTGCCATCCTTGATTGCAATGTTTTAAGTTTTAAACTAATTACTCACATTCAGCATGAATGACAACTTATTTCTACCAAAATATGAATTGTAGTCTTGATAGCATTCAAAGAGTAAGGACAGCTCAGTACAGGACAGGCAGACTATGATTTGTGTCGTGTGAGAACCTGACGAACCACGATGAAATGGAAAATAAAAAAGTCCAACTCACGGTCAGCCTTCCTCTTGTAGACATACTGCTGCTCCATCTGGATGTCCAGGATGGTTCCTGCTGCAAGGAACTTCAGCGCATCCTCCTCCTTCACCTGCTGCACATCCAGACCTCCAGACATTGTGACAACTCTGCCTGCATTATGGGTTTAGTGGGCGAGCTGGGAGAGGAGGGAACAATACAAAAAGACATTCAAGTCAGATAGTGGCGAACAACAAATAGACCACTGTACAAACATTCTTAATGACAAGCTCTTGATGCGATCAATAGTCAAAGAAAATGCTGAAGAGCAGACACTACAGGATCCATTTTATTTTATTTAATGTTAAAGCCTGATATATCAGCCAGTATTAGCTTATTGCAGATATATTCTATCAACCAGTGTGATCAATAATGTAAGTGACATGAAATTGGTGTCCAAAAATGCTAATGATATGTTTGCGGTAATTTTGTGACTGTCTCCATTACATAGTTTGCCCATCAGAGCACACTGACAAGTTCATTCTTCAAAATATCCAGCTCAGTACATATCTCGATTGAAAAAAACAATTTAAAGGATTGAAAAAATGACATGAAAACCATTTATTTAAAAAACTTACCAATGGGAGATATATAGTTATCATATTTTTTTCAAATTTGCAAATATCGATATCAGTACCGTCATAAGACCAGTATCAGTGTGCCATACTTAATACACTACTGAATAACCTGATACCTGAAGGTTTTCAAAGATTATTTAGGAAACTGAAGATATGGAGACCAATTTGACAACATTTTTATATAGAAAATTATTTTCAGAGACCCAGATAAAGCATAGTCAATATCTGAGTTGGTTTTTGGAAGATTTAATCAGACCACAATCTCCAAAAGCCACAGTGGTGACAGCACAACCACACAGTTCAGTTTAGTCCTGCAGAATTAACTCTTTCCATTTGATCCCTTTATCATGACATTCAGGAATGTTTACCATGAACTGTCAGTTCCTGAAAAGTGCCACAAAGTGACCATTAGAGAACATGCTCTCCTACTATTTTCCTCTTCTTTTTGCTTGCAGCTGTTGTGTATTGAACACACACAGACTGTTTTTATGTCTTGCTGGCTGCTCAGCTGTTGCACCGTTCTATCATGACTTCAGTCAGTGCCCTGAGACTGACAGAGTTCCTTGCAGCACAGTTTCTTTTACACTATGACTCTGACTTCGAGAGCTTTCTCTCTACTGCCTGTCTGCATACGCTGTGAGAGCATGCTGCCATGCAGTTGTGCTACACCTTGTGATTTCAATATCTGTGCCAGAATAGCTCTGGATTTACAGGTCTTACAGAGCAGATTTGTGATAGTGGTCAATAATATAACCATGTCCTTGTTGATACTGACATCTAGTGTCAAGTTTGGGTTTTGTATGCACTCCAGTTGTGAGGCTTTTAGCAGGAGCTTCAGATGTTTGGTGACAAATAGTCTCATCATATTAGAACTCATAATTCATGGTTTTGGTTTTAGTTAATTGACAACCACATTGTGTAACTATATATGTATACATGTTGTATAGTAGAATATAAAGACTAAAGCTAACCACACATTTAATAGTATATTAGTGCTATATAAATAAAACTGAATTGAATAGTACAGAAGTGATGGGTCACCAGATTTTTTGGATTTCAATTTCATTTAATATATTATTCATTGCAGAATTAAAATGCTATGATATAATGGTTGATTGTTTATCAAATTATGTTGCTTTCAGGAGGAGTCCAGGCCTCTTTTAGGGGAGCTGAAGGCAAAGCTATTGATTTACCAGGACAAGTCCCAAATCCTAAAATAACAAATTTGTCTCAGTGGGATTTGATATCTGTACAACATACGACATCCTCTATTATTAGACCCTAAATTTAGAGGAAATTGTGTGCAAACACGCTGCAATGAGTAGAAGAAAATGTGTGAGAGTATTGTAGCAGCACACTTGAGGTACCTACTGAAACTTGCAGGATTTGCTCCAAAATAAAAAAAAACATCAGCTTATCTAGGAAAGTTAAATAGTGTATGTTTTAAATCTTCCAATCGTTAGTAAAGATTGTTCTCAAAGTTAGAAATTGGTCACGCCTTCCAGTTGCAATAAATCCTGTTCTCTTACAGTCTCCACAACACTGTATCATTTATCATTGATTTTCCGCAAAATGCAACCTCTCTCAAAACAGTGGACACAACTATCTAACAGAACACACAATTCTCAACACAAACCACAAAAATCAATTGTGTAACTCATGTCTACAAAACAAACTATTCTGCTCACAGTAAATAACACTTACTCTCCATAAAAGTAAATCACAGTCACATTCATTGCCACCTTGATAGCAAAATGGTTCGTTTATTCAGTCCATAATCACATGAAAAAGGTCACATATGAGTTGATTATCTTGCATGGAATTATATTATATTGATGTAGATGGACTGTACAACTAGTAGGTCTGGTCATTATAGTTTCAAATGTCTGTTGTGTGGTTTTCAATTTGTCACAGCCGTTATCTATTACTGCTAATTGTTCAATTGGTAAGCACCACACAGAAAACTGAAAGGGTTTGTGTGGAGGAAGAAAATGGCAGAATCTAGAGTGGGCAAACATGCAGAGAGAAGAAGAAGGGACCCTGTTAGAAGAGGATGTGCATTTGGACAACAAGAAGGAGCAATCCGAAGAGGAGGCCTTGCTGGTCAGAGAGGAACAGGTAGAGGTGTATGCATGCGTGGGGGAGAAGCTGGAAAAGGTGAACCAAGGCGAACCGAAGTTTCCAATGACATGCGTGCAAATGTCATTGATCATGTCATAAACCGTGGCTTGTCCCTCAGTGAGGCTGGCCCATGGGTTACAACCAAGGTATGCAGAAGACCATCTCTGAATGCACAACACATCAAACCTTGAAGCAGATGGGCTACAGCAGCCCATCTGTTTCAATACTAGCAAGGTGTACCTAATAAAGTGGCCGGTGAGTGTACGTGTAAGTGGTATTGATCCTCTCACCTAATTGTTGGCAACAATGTGAATAAGTGTAATTTCCAAAATGTCTATTCCTTTAATTAAAATAATGTTTCAAATTTTCACTCACCAATTCAATTCAATTTTATTTATATAGCCCTATATCATAACAGAGTTATCTCATAGCACTTGTTAATATAGAGCAAGTCTAAACCAACTCTATATGTATAGACCCAACAATTCCACCAT
>JAVQJF010073372.1:0-10000 GCA_036023855.1 Gadopsis marmoratus
TGCCTTTACTCTCTCTCTCTCTCTCTCTCTCTCTCTCTCTCTCTCTCTCTCTCTCTCTCTCTCTCTCTCTCTCTCTCTCTCTCTCTCTCTCTCTCTCGGGGCAGGAGGGGCGGGGTTTAGCGCGGCGCGTCTCCGAGAAGGTTTGTCAAACTCGGGGCTTACAGGTGCCCTTTTCACCCGCTACGAGCCCCACGACGGGACTCCACTTCTCCGGTAAACACTCGCCGGTGTCCCGGGAGCTTCTGCCCTCCCGCAACAACAACACAGGTAACGCGCCCTTGTGCCCTTGTGCCCGTTCGTTTTGTTGCCCCCCTGCGTGCCGGTGCGTGCTGCTGGACGGCGACTTCACTTGAGCCTCGCGTGATTCCGGCGGCACCAACGTGCCCGCTCGGGGTCGTCCGACGCGACGGACGTGCGTCCGTCCGCGTAGTAACGCTGTGTTTCGTTTTCCATGTGTGTCCGCCCGGTGCCGAACGCCGAACACCGAACACGCGGCGTGACCCGCTGCTGCCCCCGGCGACCTGGACCCTGACACGGTGAGTGCGTCCAGTTCATTCACAGAAGTACACACACACACACACACACACACACACAGAAATGAGGCTGTTCACAGCAGACAAAGAGCTGCGTCAGTACAGATAGTTGTCTGACTGAATACGAGAACAGACATCAGTTAGGCCGAAGGGCGAGGGAGGGTCATTCTGAGGGTTAAAGGTCACCAGAGGGATCAAAATGCTGCCACCGCCTCGCCCTTTTCTTAGTCCAGCAACACACTTGTAGAGTGTAGAGAAAGTTCTTTGAAAGCGAACACAGTTCAAAGCCACTTAGGTCTTTGGCGTTTCTGGCGTTAAGGACCCACAAAAAGATGTGACATCTGGTCTGAAGGCCCCCTGAAGGTGCTGATGGTCTCTATATGATGGTCCATATCAGCATTTCTCTTAGGCGGTTTCGCAACTCATTTCTTCTAATTACTGCTGAGCCAGACGCAACTAGTTTTCCTACACACGCACACGCACACCTGATCAAACGTTTGCTGGGCACTGGCAGACGTTTCGGAAATGGGAAGTCCTCACAGCGTGCGGTTCCGCTTCCATTCTGCCTGAAAAGAAATGTGCATGAATCGCGAGTTTGTTTTAATGCTCTCTTTCACGGACCCTCAGGTGAACAAATGGACTCAGAGAGGCACTTGAACTTGACTGCGCGGCCCATTTTTGTAATTCTGTAATGTCCCGGGCTACATTTGGCTGTGATTAAGTCTTATTAGATATTTAGTGTTGTAGACGTGTAGTTTTAAGATGGACTACTGCTTTTTTTTTTTTTGTTTTTTTTTTATAGTGGCACGTGGTCGTTGTTGCAGTTAAGTTGTTTTTATGGAGTTGAATGATGAAGGTCAATGCAGGCCCATGGAGATAAGCCTGAGCAAAGTCCATTGGACTTATGTTCGCTGGCTGCTGGCAGCGTCTACACTCCTACACGCTCCTCTGTAAGGTGTCCGTGAGCGGGTGACTGGGAGAATTTGCTGAGCCGGTACTTTTGCTGTCGCCTAGATTGATTTAGTTGTCCTTAATAAACCCTCGTATGGAAAATGTGCATGCTGTGCGTCACGCCGTGTAGGCAGAGGATGTGTAGCAGCCCACCAACTGTCGTCAGATTTGTCATTTTAAAAATAGCTAAATCCTGATTGGTGGGTGGAAGTGTGTGACGCCACGTTGTCCGTCTGAGTCCCGTCTTCTTTAAACCAATGAGAAGAACCCAGAGTGAAAAATAAATACTGAAATCTCACCTGCGAAACACCCAAACCTGTTCTAACGTTGGCTGCAAACAGTTCGTGTTCATGTAAAACCCTGACACTTATATTAAGAAGCTGATTGGGGGAAGGAAAAAAAGTTCAGGCCCCCTTTCAAGGTCGTGTTCCATGTCAAGAGTTTTCCAGGATGCTGTTGTTTCACAGCATACAGTGGAAATGCTACACTGTTTAAAAAGTTTGATGTCCATAATCGCACGACTGTAAATAAAAATGCAAAGGTGCACTTGCGTATTGGCTAGTAAACACTGTCATATGTGCTGCGAATGACGTGTAGCGTGGGGGAAAGTGCGTTTAAATGATGTGGGTGACCATGTTTCTTGCCTGGTTTTTCCAAGCCGGGCCGCTGGAACACAAGAAGGTTGTAATTATGGGCAAGCAGCGGGGAATTTCCGAAATCTGACTTTGACTGGAATGCAGCATGTCTACCAAAACTGTATATTTCATCAGGTGCAATAACGCCTGAAGATGTCGTTGTTAGGCATCGATTGAAAGGCCATTTTTTTGGTGACCCACAATGGAGAACATCTTGTGACCCCAGTGACCTTTTCTCAGAATCGGGGAACATATTTCCCTGAGAAATCCCCCCCCCCCTTTTATTTTTTTCTTTCTTTTGTTATGTCATTCCTTACTGCCTTTTAGGTACTTGTACACTTCATACAGGATGACATAACAAGATTAAATCTTCTTTCTGCGGCTCAAGGAAAGAGTCATTCATGTTCACAGTTATTGCTTGTTCTGCTGCAGACACCTAAGGCGTAGGGGCTCTGTGGGACATACTTCCTACTGTTGTTGTTGCTGTGATGTAATGTTGCCAGTGATAAAGACTATCTCTGACTATTCACCTTAGGAGTTTAAATCTCTGCTGCTCCCAGTTCCGCTCATGATCAATAGCGCTGGCATTGTACTGGAGGAGAAGACATTATTTCATGACTCACCGGGCTGCGTTTGACAAAATGAAGGCGGTTGCGTGAGTCAGAAATGGGGGTTAAAGGTTAAAATAAATGGTCTGCAAATCTCCGCCATTATCATGATTGAGTGATAAGACATGCAAAGGTTGCGGTAAAGTAATTTCTGACATTCTTTGTAATAAAAGAACTGAGCCAAGATTTGAGTTGTTGCATCAACACCCACAACCTTCCCACGGTTCACCGACTGTATGATGAAACCTTTTTCTTTTTTTCTTGAAACCTCTTTGAAAGCAGCGTATGCAGACTGTTGTACTCTGAACCCAATATTTCAAACCGGTTCCAACTGCAACTAGCAATTACTTTATGGATTCATCTGACAATTCTTTTATCAGTTTATCGATTAATAGTTATATAAAGTGTCAAACGCCTGAAAAAGTCCTGTCACAATTTCCCCAAACCCAAACAATATCTTCAGATGTGCTGTTTTATCCAACCGACAGCCCAAAGTCCTAAAATATTCAGTTTATTATCATGTACGATAAACAAAAGCATCAAATGGTGACATGTGAGGAGCTGGAACAAATGAAATGTTGCTTGAAAAATGGCAAACACTAAATCATCTCTCAAAATAGTTGGTGATTTAATTGCATTTTCATTGAGTAACTTTTTAATTGTTTCGGCTCTAAAATCGATGGTACAATAGATTGTTATTCCACCCAAGTAAAACATTTCTTTTCCCAAGACACCAAGTTTGCCTCCGACTAGGTCAAACAAATTAATTTAGATAAATTGTTAGACGGAGAGCTGAAATGATTAGCCGATTGACAGAAACGTAATCTGCGTCCATCTCGGTCGCTGATTAATCGTTTGAAATAAAAAAAGCCAAACATTTTCTGGGTCCAGCTTCTCAAATATAAGAGCTGTCTGCTTTCCTTTGCAACATTTGATTGTAGATATATAATTTAGAATATCTTTGTGATTTGGACCTTTTGTTCAAACAGAAATTACATTCACCGTGGCCCCTAAGAAACGGAAAACAAATCGGTGGATTCTTGTCGTTTTTAATACACCAAGAGCATCAGCCCAAGTGTGTCAAAGTGCAAATGACAGCATCGACGGTTTCCTTGCCCTCGGGCGTACACTCGTCTGCAGTGCGCCGAGCGCCACACGCGAGTGCGGCGCGGCTCACGAGTCCTTCGGCGGCTGGAACACATACATTTGCGTGACTCAACCTTGTTGAGCGGAGCGATGCAGTGATCTTATAGGGAGTGCTGTTATCTTGTTGTCTGATAACACGAGAGCAGTATGGTGCTGTCTTTGCCTTATAAAGCCCCAGCTCCTGGGATGGCACCTTGACAGTCGCAGGGTATTTACTTATAGGAGAATGCAGGGGGGGGGGGGGGTTGGCCTCTGACTGGGCTAACGTTGAAGGCCTCCTCAAATGTGCTATTTTATAGGAACTTTTGTTTCCTGCCAAAAACTCTGTTGCACTGGTACCAGTTTGCTATTTTGCTATGAACATTCAGGTGCTGAGCCTCCTCTTTCCCTTGTTTAAGTTGATCCAAAATGCCATGTACCTCAAATCTAGGATGCAGTTTTTTTTTGTTACTTATCGACCGACATATACAACGTACACTTACAATATTCTAGCCATGCCAGCTGCATCATGGTCAACGCTCAGCTGGAGGGCCAAAGAAGATCATATGAAGGAAGCTTTGAGGAAGTGCAATATCAGACCCGAGGAATACTGCTGAACATATGCAGGTGTTGCTGCTGAACATCCCGCTTGCAGACACCTGTGTAGGGATGGGGTTCGTATGCAGAAGATAGAGGGCCAGAAGACCTACAGCCATGGTCACCACCATCACCGCATATACATGCGCCACCTTGTGGTGCTTGTGGGTCCAGGCTAGGACTGTTCAGCCATCAAAGATCTCACCGTTAAAGGAGTGGATGTCGAAGAAGAGTTATCATTGTTAGCATGCTGATGTTGGCGTTTAACTCTGTACAGCCGTAGCCTTGTTTCAACATACTGAAGTGATTATTGTATTTTATTTTAGGTTTACAAGATCAACAAGGGCGTAGATGAGAACTTGACATAACAAAAACAAAAGTCATAAAATCCTGATTGACATTTTCTGTTTCTGGTTTAGAAAGAAAAGAGATGTGATACAACGTCTTGGCGTATGAGAAAATGAAATCGGTTAAGTGACGTTACCACCACAAACGCTACATACACGCATACATCTTGTTCTGCTAAGTAGACGTTCTGATTTCCATAGAAAGCTCTAAAAGGGAAGAGGGGCTTTAAATACTGCTGCAGTTTTTTTTTTTTTTTCTTTCTTCCAACCACATGTTCCACATGTGCTCACTTGACGGGCACAATCGCTGGCCTGCGGCTTTCCAAAGGTTACAAGTACAGACCACATTTGATTCCTCAAGATAAGATGTGCTTCCTACGTGCAAAAAAAATAATCAAGAACGTTAGTGCTCCTCGCCGTCTTAGAAATGTTCCCTTTTCCCCTTTTTAATCTGCAGTACGTTCACTTGGCTTTACATGAAAGGGAGCCAAAGTTAAAAAGACTGACTTTTCTAATAGGAGGTGTAGTGTGATGAGGTTGCGCTCAAGATTAGGGGGTTGATTTTGGAGCTTTGGCCCAGTTTGAGGTGTCAAACAAATCAGACACTAATTTGGAGCGTCTGCTTGCTGACCCACGGCCCTTTGGGAGTGGAGGCGTTCACAGCTGAGAAGAGATGGACAGCAGGGGATGGTAGCCTTGGTTAGTTAGGTTTGAAAAAGAAGGCGGAGCTGGAGCCAAATCACTTTGAGTTCATTCAGTTCAAAGTGTAATTTGAAACGGCGATAACACGATAGCCATAAAGCCTCCTTTCTCAATTATGGATTCATGCACACTGTACACACATGCACATGAAATGTCAGCCTGAGAGTGCTCAAATCTAGAACGGACTTCATTTCGGAACAACAAAGATTGGCAGCATCTTGTAGTGTATTGAGGGCCCTGTAAAGTCCCTGGTTGCGGTGTCTCTGTGTGTGAGAACCTGAAGACAAAATGGGAATGTGATTCTGTGTTTGGGCAGCGATCCTTTTAGACCAGCAATTATTCGCCCCCAGACCCCGGGGATGGTAGGGAATGCTGGCCTGGACTTGTTTTATTGGATCACACGGGTGATTTGACATGTACTGTAAGGGACATGCTGCAATGTAATTGTGTTGATGAAGGGCCTGCTTTCTGACCGCAACCGTGTATATTGGATTGCTGTAATGAGGTTTATAAGGTTACGGATTATACAGACGGAATTATCCTACACACCAGGCTTTGCTGATTAGAATTTGAGTGACTTGACCTTGACCGCCAACTTATTTTACTTAAGCTGAAGTAAACTTTAAACAGTGAGTGCAAAATTGCTTTGTGAGGAGGTTTGTATAAATGCAACGTTCTTCCTTTGTACAAGCTGCTTTAAGCGTTATGTTTTCAAGGTTAGGAACGTGCTTGAATTATAATATACTCCTTGGAAAATGTTTAATATTCAACATAATCTGGTGCTTCATTGACACAGTCGCTTATGTAAACCATGAGTCTTTTTAATATTTCCAATGAAAGGATCCTGTTCTCATAATGGTTTGTTGACCATCTGCTCTCAGATGATTGCTGTTGGTATAAAGGACGTCTGTAAACTTTATATTTCGCAATTGAATTTATAGTATGATGTTAGATGTGGTGATGACAAACGCATGTAGAGTCTGGAAATGTTTGCTTTAGGTACCTTGAAAGTGCTTGACTTTTACTCTTAAAAAGCTGCACGAACGCTGTTCGTGTGTAAATTTTAAAATGATGTAAAATAAAAGACAGCGGCTAGTTAGTCTTGTGTGAGAAGGAAAACACGTGTTGCCTAATTATGCTGCTACTTGTTAAAATAGTCCGAAAAGACATTGAATTCCAGGTTAATTGAGTTCAAGGTTAGGCTAAGGAGCAGATGAGCTGTACGGGAAGTAAGTGTCTGCACACAGCAGAAAAAAGTGAAGCGTCAAGCAGCCACATAAGCTAAGTAGAGTCCAGAGATCACATGTTGTCTGTCCTGTGTGGTATTAATCATTCTGCTGACCGAGGGCTTCTCTGCCGGCTCTGAGGAGTCATAGATCTGCTCTCACGCTTATCTGTAAGTCATTCTACGTACAGAGAGTGAGGCCTCGCAGAACGTCAGATATCTGTAAAGAGGTTTGGGGCCTGATGTGTCTGTAATCTTTTACAGCAAACGCTTCCTTACTTACGTTTTTTTCCCATTCAATCTTAAGCGTCCTATAGATCCTTTTGTCAAGCACATCGGGGGATTCCGTGATGTGTGAACACCACTTCCTGTGCAATGGAGAACCTTTTTCCCTAAGAAAGATGCCATCAGCACATTGGCATCTATCTAAAAATAAAAATAAGGATTGTAACTGAAAACATGCGAGAGCAAAGTTCAATGTCTTTTGACTTGCATCAGACAGGAAAACAACGAAACCCGTCAGCACGCTTCACAGCATTTTGCAGCTTTCGTCCGCTATTGGCGCACTGATTTTTGTGCTCCAGGCTGAAAAAAAACCCCCAAACGATTCCATTTGAGTATAATCCCAGCATAAGAGATGAAACGGGACAACCAGCAACATTTAGTAGAGCTGAAGAAAACGGGTGACTGGTGAAGACAGTAGGCAACGAGAGCCAAATACTTTTCTCACGAACCCAGGCCTTAAACACTGAATATTATACTTCAGTTTTACAAGTGGACAAAAAGGATTTCTGCGGGACGTTGATCTGTTTTAGCTAGATGTGCCATAAAAACCTGAGGGGCTTAATACTGAAATTCTAACAGACACTTTGGCATATTGGTCAGTAAAATGGATATTGACCACATTCTGTATAGATGTGCACATTCCAAGACGAGATGTTGGCAGACCTAAATGGTATTGACCCATCGTTCATTTTATTAGTAAGACCAGTGCTTTACCTGATTTGACAGTCATAATGTTTGCCTGTAAAAGTGGCCTATTTGCTTCGGGTCGTTTTTAACCCTTTGCCCCAAAAAATCACTCGACGCAGCTTGGAAGCAAAAAGATCAGATGGTAAGATAAGATGCATAAATTTAAAGCTCCAATGCAATTAATTGCTTTTTAACAATGCCAGTATGTGAGCACTGATGTTTCCATTGCAGACGAGCTGGAATGAAACCCTTCATTTCCAGTCTTAAGATTGTTGACTGCATTACAGTTGCACCGTCACCACCCACTGGCCAGACGGGCCATGATGAGCAATGTCTCACACGAGGGTTCGGGTCATGACAATGCTGCACCAGACTCCTCCGGCTCTAAATGTAGATAACTGTTGTTTGGCTGTGCAGAGAACAGACATCACAGCTGGTTGCCGCTGCTTATTGTGCAGTATGTATTCTCCGAGACATATGCACATGACGATATGTGTTGGGACTCTTAAGCAAGGCAAAGCAAGGTGCTTTAAAAACAAGAAACGAGAGGGGAAGTGAAAGAACTTTGGAGAAATGGTAGAATTACAGTATGTGAAATTAGTGTTGGATGGTCACAACTGCCTCTCGTGATATCGTCACCGACGTAAAAACACATTCTTGGACCTTTTTTTTTGGTTAGGGAGTCATCCCATTAGTCTCGGCAATGACTCTGCAATGGGTTGTTAGTGTCACTGAGAAAACTATCCTTCTTGCTGCCCTCCTCAGCTATTATCTCTCCTCTCAGCATCGAGGGTTACAGGAATATTCTGTTACATCTATTGTTGAGCTCCTGCAGCTCTTAACCTCACTCCCCTTACTCGTGGTTGCTTGTAAATTTGGCATTTTAGGAATGTAGACTTTAAGTCACCATTGTAATGTGAATTATACGTATGTCTTCAATGTAAAACATGTATTGTAGTTGTCACTGAGCTTGTTTTTTATGAGCTGTGCTACAATGAGCTAGAGGCTGACCGAGGAGCCAGCCGTCTAGCCGCTATCTGCAAAGCATGTCTGCTATGTGTCTGTCACTGTTTAGGGAATTCATGCACAACTGCCGCAGAAAATCCTCTGAAGCCGTAATGTGCGTGGCTGTGTGCCTTTATATATGCATAGTGTACAGGAAGTGTTGGCATGCAGTATATTACTTGAGCACGAAAGCAATTAGATGAAATAAAAGTCAAATGGGCGACTGAGTTGGGTCAAGTTCCCACTGGGAGTCGAAACCCGCAAATCCCTAGAGGGAACAACCCAGGCACTAAAAAAAAAATGCTTTTATGTCTGTATTTGTGCACACACAGACACATGTGTGTATCTAGAGGAGGGCAGCAGGTGTGTGTGTGTGTGTGTGTGTGTGTGTCAGTATGTTCATGCTCTCACTATTGTCTTGTTTTTAATATGTCTTGGATTATGTTTTTCAAATTTGGACAATATCACACTGGGTGCATACAGTCAGCAGGTCTTTGAGAAGCCTGTTTGACATCCAGTAACAGCAGTTAATGTTTTATACTACATTCAGTTCAGTGATGGAAGAAGTATTCAGGTTCTTGACTTAAGTGGGGGGGGGGAGCAAAAGCAGAATGTGAAAATATTCCATTACAAGTGACGGTTCAACACTTCGAATTGTTTCGAAGTATTGGTGGCAAAATGCACTTAAAGAATCAAAAGTAAAAGTGCTCATTATGCAGCAGAATGGCTCATGTTGGTGTCATATCGTGTCTCTGGATTGTTACTGACACCTTAAATAATTAATAATTTTAACCACTTTACATACTGTTGGGTAGCTTAATGTATAGTAATGCATCATATATGTCATCGGGGCTGGTTAGTGGTTAGATACATGCAGGGAAGTTTAAAAAAAAAAGTAAAACTTTTCTGCCTAAAACGTTGCACAGTTAAGAACGGGTGTTTCTGGGGCTGTAGGTACCAATTACTTTCACTATCGATTAATCTGATTACTTCTCGACTAGTTTGGTCTGTTAAATGTGTGGAAAACACTGGTCGAATTCCCAAGTCGATGTCGTCAAATTGAATATTTCGCACTCCGATATACAGAGAGCGACGCTGCAACCGGAGCATTTAAAGGGGAAGTTCAATCGATTTTTTAAAACCAGTGCCAAGAAACCTATTAAGCCCATGCGGGATCACGTATTCGTGCGAAGCAGCATAAAGTGGAATTATGGAATTATGATTCAGTTTCATTTAAATGCATTTCACTCGTGTGTGTGTGTGTGTGTGTGTGTTGGGGAGGGGTGTGTGTGTGTGTGTG
>JAVQJF010073380.1:0-55429 GCA_036023855.1 Gadopsis marmoratus
CTGTACGCACATCCGCGGCTCCTTGCAAAGAGCTACAGTTGCATTCATGCCAATGACGCTGGTATTCCGTGGTATTTTCTGAAGGCAAACAAGCCTTGCTCTCTCTCTCTCTCTCTCTCTCTCTCCGGCTCCCCCCCCATCCCTCATTCACTGCAGCTACTGACGTCAAAGCATGCTTGCGTCAATGCTCCCTGCTTTGACAGAGAGCTTTTATTTTTTTTTCATTGGGATCATAATGGGATTATTAGGTTTAGAGAAATACCCTGCCTTCATGGATTTTTAGATTTTAGATGCCCCATTATCTTTTCTTGCTTTAAATATTATTCCCCATAAATGAGAAAAGGACATGTGACATATAATTGGCTCACAATATGATGATGATGATGATGATGCTTTTCCCTTCAATATTTCTATTACATTTGTAATAGTTTATAACAGCAATGGACATAAACCTACAAAGACCCAATAAAGATCCTACATCTATTAATTTATGAAACACCAAGACAAATACAAGATCTTATGGACACGAATCTGTGCAAACAATAAAGACAATAGTACCCCTTTATCTTGGTGTTATCACCAGGTAATCCACCTTATCTTAATACTCAGTTATAATATCTCTGTACACAGCAACACAGACAGTAGTAGACACACGGTGACACATTAACCTTACAGACAGAGACATCCACCGGGTCGACAGTGAGATGCTCAGAGACATCAGTGAAGCAATCAGTTGTGTATTTGATTATATGTCTGTTCCTTTCTGTCGGTCCGCGGTTTCTGCTTGTACAAGAGGGAGGATGTCATGGTGACCTCATACATTGACCTTGATCTTTGAATGCGCTCCTGTGCCTGTTGTCTGGTCTCACTTCAGCAACAATGCCTTTTTTTACACTTTTTAAGTTCAACTGCTCTGCACTTTGCGCCACTCTGTTGAAATGTATATACTCTGCATGTAACTGCATATAAACAACCCACCTGTAAGCAGCTTTTTATTTATAAACACAAAGGTGAGACAAAAGGTCATAAGTGCACAGCAAAAATCTCTGAAACAAATGGACGTGAAGGAAATCTTGCAAAAAATAATATATTTCGTCATTTGAGCGGAATCATAAAACATAATCACTCTCAGATCCCCCCGACCCCCCCCTTACATTTTAAAGGACAATGGTTGTTCTGTGCCTTATGACCAGTTGGGACACCAAACAGGACTTGGATTGTTTCCCTGAGTTTGTGGGCAAGACTTTGAGCTGACATGCATGTCATCTTGCAATCTACTGAAAAGTTCACCCACAGCCAACGCTTGTGTAGTAGCAAAACATCAGGAAAAGATGGGAAGCTGGTCTGATGGGTTCAGAGACTATCTTGCACTGAACCGAGTCTCTGTTTCAACACTTTGTCCCAAGCTGTGTACATATATACTGATTAACGGTAATGTGGTGACCCAGATCTAAAGTGCTGGGTGTCCATTCGAGAAGCGGTGAGGTTTTCAGGTGTATCTTGTAGATTTTGGTAGCTTACTCAATGATGCAATCCACCCTCAAAGTGAAAGATACGGTAGCAGGATGATGAAATGGTCACAGCATTTTGAGTTAGAATGTGATGTTGGTCACAAGTTTTCACAAGTTACCATCCTTCTGCAAATAATTTTTATATAGAAAACCTTTAAATATGTGTCAAAGGTTTCAGTTCAGTAAGGTAGGTCAAAGACGAAAAACACACTGTAATATGTCCTAATTTCTTTTTCATGTCATGGAAGTGTTAACAAGACTCAATACATTTTTCTCACCTAATTAACAAAATGCACGTCCGGGCTCCTACTATGACAGGATGCTGCTAAAAAGCTCTGTGCTTACTTAAATGGGGATGAAACAGAGTGCAGTTCTAATTTTGATGTGATTTAATAGTACATTGTTTTGCAAAGGAAAATACTATTAATGTTACTTATTCTTGATTAAGGGTTTCAAGCGATACTCCAATGCATAAGTTCTTGCAAATTTAACACATTTTATTAGCTTTATTTGAAATTGTATGTAAACTCACAATGTTTCAAATGCATCAGATATGTCTGGAATGGATGGCTGAATTACAGGGATGCAGAAACCCTCAGTAGTATTTCATATGACAAACAGTACAGCCAACAAAATGTTCACTAGATTTGAATATGTGGTTCAGTGTGAGTTAGCTTTAAACCACTGGGACAAGCAGATACTAAATATAGGTTGCCAAAAAATATTGACGTATATAAAGAACTTTAGAAGAAGAACTTTGTATATTATCACTAATCACTATATCACTAATGTCACTAATTTGAACACTATACAAAAATAGTAATAGCCTATGTTGAAATGAAGAATAGAAAGGCAGAAATTGGTATTTTGGGATGAGTTTCAGAAACGGACAAAACAAATGATGTGTGCAAATGATGGGAATCTTATCAGGAGCCGCTAATGAGATTGTAATTAGTCCACTGACCCAATTTTATCTCCCAAGGAAGCAACGAACTCTCACCTCAAACTGTCCCTTATGTTGCTGGGGACCTCCATTAATCTAAAGCAACCCTGGAGGCCCCTGGACCTGACTTTGTTAACCACTCATGCAAATTATAATTAAAAAAATGCCCACTGGAGGATACACCAAAGCCAGATATTGTATATACGGATGAAATAAATGGGCCAGAAATCTGGTTGTATCCTATTTATCAGTGATATAAATCACATGTAGAGTCACAATGGCACTGGAAGACGAAATGGACACTATGACCAAGGTGGATGAATTTGGACGACTTAAACAACAACATAAAGAGCAGTGTAGTGTGCAATGAAACAGGAAGTAAACCTCATGATGAGATGAGACATGATGAGAGACCTCATCGTGTTTTAATGGCAAGTTGTGTATCACCTGCATAGCAGAGTTTCGACATTAGATCCCTCTTTTAATTTCATTTTTAAAACATTTTGAAACATAATATCTGCGTCACTGTGGTACAAAAAGCCTCATTTATCTACCGTATTTACACAGTAAACCTCAGATACTTTCTCATTTACACTATAAACAGTGTTTAAAATCATTTAACATTTTTCAATTGTACTTTTATTTGCTTACTGCTGTGAATATCAGGGAGTTATGCTTAATATAAGCAGGTAAAAGTGGATTTTAGTTCACAAACGATACATGTTTTTCCTGCTATGATGAATAAAACATTTGACGAACTTAAGGGAAAAATCAACCAAAAAGAAAAATTAACATTTATTTTGTTGTTTCATAGAAATGCTAAGTAATTTATTGAAACCAACACACATTTTTAAAGGGTTAGTTCAAGAACTCAAAGTGTTGTTTCTACCAATTGGAAAGGGGACATTTTTGTGGATCATGAAGATCTTAATGAATGAATTCAAGATTAATTCAAGCTCCAGAAACTGAAAACAATCTTTGGCCTGTGAAATTTGAATTGGAAACAAATAAAGCCTAATAAATTTCGGGTTGATTCATCCTTTAAGTCGCAGCAGATGAAACATTCTGCAGACAACATGGCCGTCTCTCTCCAAGCCTGCGGAGACACTTCCGTCAGAGGGACGGAGGTGTCACGGGAGTCCATGCTGTAGGTATTCGCCCGTGTGGAGAGGTGTCATACTGAGCTGTGTCATGCACTTCTGTGGCTGTGCCGCTGTCGTACATTGGAGAGCCAGAGGAGGGCACTGTGACTGAGTGAGACAGGCCGGGGTAGTGGCTGCTGGACCCTTGAAGGATCTGGGGGCTCAGGGTGTTGTTTATCCCCCCTCTCTGGGACACGGGAGTCACGGGCGAGTTACTCACAGACCACAAGCTGGTGTACTGACTGCAGAGACATGGACAGAAATGACTTTTTTAATAGTGTGTTGAGTCTGAGATATTTATTATTGAGCTAAAGTAGAACAGATGGAGAACATAAAGCCAGTGTTAACATAACGTGCAGTGAAAGAGACCAGATGGAGAGCCGATTATAGTAAAGGGAACACTTAGGTGGAGAAATACCCCAAAACATATCAGACAATAAGTTCATTAATGCTCTATTGTAGGATTTTGAATTTAACTGCAAAACAATGGGCCTCCTGGAGAGAAACATGGTGTGTGTCACGGAGGAGGTCACAGCAGGAAAAATAAATAATGAAACCCCTATTCGTGTGTTTTTTACTTGTGAGGAAACGTCTTGTTTTTTTGTTGTACACAAGCAAAGCTGAAAGGTCTACCAAATATCCCCAGTGTTTTTAAGCAGAAGCAGCTTGTGATCTTACCCAACTCTGCTTAAAAACAAGACTTAAAACTATTGGGACCATTTGCATGTTTATCTTATCATATAATCGCAGCTTCCACCTGTTGATACTTGAATCTCCTAATGCCCTGTTACCTGTAACTTTGCACAGTTGCTCTGTAACCTGTTATGCAATAAAAACAAAAACGGTCGAAAAGGGAGTCATTGATGGGGAGATGGGCACTGCTTTGCACAAGCTATCCCAGAACTGTGCACTTCAGATAAAAAGCATCTTGTTTGTTTTTCTAATTAAGTTCTTTTCGCTGTCTCTGCCATCTCCTTTGTGTTTGTGAGTTGTACTATAATGTGTTGAGTTGACGCAATTTAAAAAAACAAAAAGAGGAACATCACAAACCTAGTGTTGGTACCAGACGTGGAATTGTGGTTCATGGGCATCATGCCGGAGTGTGTTGGCATCTGTAGACCGGACCAGGTATCGTGGCTCGAGAGCATCGACAGACAGGCCGAGTTATCGGAGTAACCGACTACAACAAAAACGGAGTCACTGTGGTTTAGTAGGCACACGGGTCACACGTGGTTTCAAATACATTTGTCAGAACTCAAACGGTGTATCACTAAACCTGTTGCTTTCAGCACGATTCAGGACTTCCTATCAGTATGACAGTTAAAGGTGTGAATATTCTCTCCATACATTCCTCCTCTGAAGCCCAACCATTTACAGCTCTGTGGCTCCTCTCACACAAAAGCCAGAGGAATGCAGGACATTCCGCACTCAGCGACATTTGTTTGAGTTCCTTGTTAACAGCCGGGGCGGAAGTTGTGTGATTCCTGGATGCAAGACGGTAAAGGGTGGAGGAGGACACTCACGGGGCGAGTTGGTCCGATGGCTGTACGGACTGGTGTAGGGCGCCGAGCGGTGGTTCCTCAGGGTGGAGTAGCGCTCACAGCCGTGGGATGGCGACAGGGAGACGGGGCTCCCGAACTGGCTGTGAGGACTGGCAGGAGGGCAGAGAGAGCCTGTGCCTGGAATATACCATCCACCTACTGGCTCCACGGAGAGACATGATGAAACCATGTGAGCAGCGTAAACTGTAGCTTACAAAGTGTGAGAGGAAATCAGATGAATAAATGGGGGGGGGGGGGACAATGTAAGGCTTACATTGAGAGTAAGTGGACTGCTGGTTTTCATTGGCGTCTTCTCTCATGTCTTTGATATCACTTCTGAAAAGGATTGATGATATCCTTCACATACTGTTAAGCTAAACTTATACATACAGACATCAAAAAAATATTCTTGTGAAAATGTGTATTCTTACCTATCCTTTGCATCTAGGAAGGCCTTGGCGAAGGGGTTGTACTTGATTTTAAGAGCGGTTATCTACAATCCAAGCATGAGCAACAACAAAAAAATCACAACTAGGAGTGTGGCTGCAAGCCAGTACAAAAGCATGCAAGCTGCGTAAACTGCGCGCACACAAGATACGCTCACGGTGCCTTGACTTGACAGACGTTAGCGTTTGATCCGTGTTTTTCACGCTGGAAAATATTTAGTTGCCAACCTCTTCGTTTTGGTACGCTGTTACCGCAATGAACTGTGTCTCCGGGAAAGAGTGGCTGGTGATCATCCTCCTCGGGCCTCCAACACGCACTATGTGGATGCGTGGCTCGTACTTGTGCAAGGAATTTAACATGATCTGGGGAGAACGACAGGCCATCGTCACAACACGGTCGCTTCGTGTCGGATCACGCGTTCTGCTTTTCGCACGTACGTCCACTCACCTGGCCTCCTCCGTTGAGTTTGTTGGTGAGTTTGACCTTGCTGAAGGACACGGGCGCCTTCATCCAGTGCGCCCCGAAGTTCGGAGAGTCCGGGTGGATGTACACGCAGCTGGGAGTTTGGGCTTCAGGCTTGCCACCGGGGACCCACTCCCCGTTCACATATTTCCACCTGTGGTTGTCCGCCGACACGAAGTCCAGCAGGAAAGAATACATGGCGTTCGGGTCCAGACCAGACACGTTCACCTTCAGCACCGGAAACATGCGCCTTAAAGAAGAATGATACGGACAGTAATGGCACTGATGTGTCTCTATCTGACATCGCATACGGTTCGCGTGACTTTAATCTCACCTGCCGTTCTTTGTGACTATCATTTCGTTCGTGAGATCCTTAAATTTCTGCCAGAGCTCGCTCTCATCCAGGGAGACTTTCAGCTCCTTCTCCGTGGGGTCGCCCTTCTCGCTGCCGGCCTGCAGCTCACTCTCCACGGCACTGAGGAGGTGGTCCACCCGGTGCTGACTGGCCTTCCCGGGACACTCTCCGGCGCCTGTGGCCATCCCGTCCAACAGCTCCAGGGCTGATTAGTTGTAATCACAGGGGTCCACAATCTCTTTCTTCTTCTCGCGTCTCCACACAGACACGCAGTTATCTCAGGCCGCTGGGCAGCCATGGTCAGCCCTCACATATATAGGCTGAAGAGGAGCTCCGTTCTCGGGATGGGTGTTTGGAGCAGAGATGGTTGGCTCGTCTCCTCTTTGATCTTTGCGCGCTTGTCGCCGATTGGCTGGGAGCGGCCAAATCGGCGAGGCGTGCAGGGTGACTGCGTTTTTGGATAAAAGCAGTTTAACCTTCTTTATTACATGAAAGCTGTAAATCCTGACACTTTGATCAGAAACCACTGCAGGCTGACTGGCCCCTTGAAGGCTCAGATTTTGCTCCAGATTCGTTTCTGATTTCTTGAACTTTTAATGAGAAATGTTGCCTAATGTTTATCATAAGAACCTGTCGAAATTGCTTTAAATTGTTGGTACACTGTTCTGACTGGGACAAACTTGGTAATCCAGTTGAGAACATTTTCAGCCCTGCGTTAGTGGATGCACACTGTGCCAATTAGGGGACAAAATAAGAACTTCTTATATTATAATTAATGACAACATAAATAAACGACAACCATACCCTTAATAATTTTATTACAAACTTTAACAGCTAAAGTGTCACTTAACAGGACAAACTGCTGGGTGTAAATCTCCATCATCATCACACATCAGTTCTTATCGCAGTTCAAATACTTTAGTGTTATTATAACTTTTATTTCAGAAAACTCTATAAGGACTTTACTGCACATATGACTAAAATCTACAAGTAACATATCAAAATAATTTATTAATTACTCAAAGAAAGAATACAGTGTTGTTATATGACATGATTAATGTAGTTACTAGTTAACTGGTGTGATGTGGAGAAAGCACATGCTTGTACAAAAGAAGAGGGAGTAAAATGTATCTTTCACAGATGAGACATCGCATCTGTACATGGCAGATAACTGACACAATAATAACTGCACATATTCCCCATACAGAGATGCTATGGATTAGGTTTCTTCAGTAATCTTTGTTTTCTGTATAGTTTCTCCATAGCTTAAACCCAAGGTCAACTATCTAAAGAGAGAACAGAAAGTTAGATTTACAAGAACATAAATACAATCTCTACAAACACAATTTCAATCTGAGAAGTCATTTTACCTCTACGTGCTTTTGTTGACACACATCTTCAATGGATAAGGGGTCAGGTGTATTATGGCAGCACACTTCTGTGTCCCAGACCGGAGTCTCAAAGCGTGGGTGGCTGCCAAGAAAACACCCACACATGCACAACGCCAAGTGACAATCAGTCTTTTGTTTCCCGACAGACAAATAAAATAAAATAAATAAGGTTCTGTGTGTTTGTTTTCATGCACCTGGCCGAGGTCATTCTGCTCAGCTGTTGGGGACATGAAGGCCGGTTATTCCGAACACTTCTTGGCTGTTTGGGAGAGCAGAGAGGCGGCTGGCTGGCTTGGCTGGTCTTCCCTTGTTCGGAGTCAGTGCCTGGAAGCACCTATGGAAGAACAAGAATGGGGGAAAAAAGAAAACGGATATCTCAATTCATGAAACACATGAACTGATGTACAACCAAACATGTAGTGCAGCAGTGTCATGCTCACAAATAAGCACTGTGTGCTGGTGATTGTATTCGGTGTGAACTGTTGCCATGGTGGCTTCCAAAGAAAAAAAACAAACGTTGACGGTAGTGTGTGACAGCTACATGTTAGCTTCCATAGAGCTCTGTGGTGTTGTGTTGTGGCTGGTGTGTGTTACTAACCAAGTCTTGGTCGCTTCTCTCCTCCTGCCAGCACAAGGAGTCTGTCTGCCTGTCCAGCAGTCTGGACCAGAGTTCACAGCAAGTAGAGAAAAACAAACCCCACTCAGTTTAAAGAGCAGTTTAAAGGCTCCTTCAGTGCACTTCTGAGCTCCTGTCTCCTCATTGGTTCTGAATGTTACTAGAAACTAACTGAGCTTGAAGAAAAAGGTTAAATGATTTCTGTCAGTGCATTATTTCCTGTATGTTTCGACCTGACTGCTGAGTTACCAACCTTTGGGAGAAAGCCATGTTGGTTAGGCAAAGACCATGCATTTGTCTCAGCCGTCGCAAGTAAATCTCAGCCTTCCTGCTCTTCTCAGGAATCTCAGGGATAATCTGCTTTGAGACAAAATAGTAAATGTGAGCAATCTGGCCTGTCGTTGTGTGCTGGGCTACCAGAGGCTACATTAATGGCACACCTACCAAATCAGGCATCTTGCTCTGGAAGTTCTTCATAAACTTAGGCTGCAGGGTTGCAAATGTGGGGGCTTTCATCTGTGGGTGGCACATATCACATTCATCTATCATTTCCTTGTCCATTAATCATTTTGTAATTTAAAAAGAGACACCCCCTTCTTTTATACAAGCTGAGGTAACCATGGTGTAAAAGTCAGAGGTGTGATAGCCAGTGTCATTTCCCACAGTGCCAGTGTCCCGTTTGGCACCTCTTTCTTATCCTCCAACACCCCAGCCAGCACTAACTGTCACACTAGGCCATTTCCTGATGTGGGACTGCAGCTATGTGAATTAATGTTATTGATCTATACTGTATGGTGATACATCGATCCCCCAGCCCAGCTCCCCTACCCTCAAAGAATGCTGGTGCAACTGAAATGAACCTCAGAGAACACATTCTGGATTCGCACCAGTGTTTTCTGCATGTTTTAACCCATTTAATACAAATCACTTTATTTATAGGATGTTGTGTACTGGATGTTTAATTCTGATATCCTCACTTCCCAGGCCACCACTGGTTTCCATTTGAAAATCAAATTTATGAGACACAAACTTACAAAAAGTTGCGGTGTAACTGTCAACAGATTCTAAACTACACAAAGTATATTTGGCAAAAATAGGTGCATATATGATGTCTATTGTGATTTATTGAAGAAGACAAACACATTCTACGTCTCTACGAGCTGATGTTCTTATTGATATAAATAGAAGCCAGGTGGCAACCATCAAGTTGGGAAAAAACACTTATATCTAAGGCACTTTGGAAAACAGTTTGCATCATTTGTAATAATTGGGCTAGAAAACATGGAAACACAGGTATTGTCCTTTTATTTGTTCTCATTAACTTATCACATCAATTTAGTGCATTACATAATTCAAGAAGAACAACAAAACTGACTTTAAAAATTACAATAACTTTGAGCTGAGCCCTGGCGTGACACCCTAAGGATGTCTGTAGGGGTGACGGGTCTCTCCACCAGCGGAGGATCTGAGATATCGGTACGAAGCTGCAGTGAGTTATGCTCCTGCATGCCTGCTGGCTTTGACCAGTGTTGTCTGACCACTGTTTGCCTTCCCCTGCTCTCCCTCCAGCCAGGCTCGTCCTCTGTTTGCTCAAACCCATTTTGACGCAGAGGCGAGAGAAAAATAAGTCCTGCATGCCTGTCTGTATATGCTCACCTCAGCACCTGAGCATAACCTCATCTCCAGTGTTTTCACTTTTCTGAGTCTCTTTAACAGCCTCTCGCCTGATCTGTGCTATCACTGTAAAGATTTGAAGTAATGCTCTCTATGCATCCACCACCTCTTAATATTCTTTTTTTGGTCTCTTGAAAATCTTCATTATTTTTTTTTTTTTTGCACGGCGAGTCTTATCCTTGACACAAATTAATTAGTGAACTTCAAAGGTGCTGGTAGGCGGATTGTGTTCCCTTGGACAGAGCCAGGCTAGCGGTTTCCCCCTGTTTCCAGTCTTTATGCTAAGCTAACTAGCTGCTGGTTCCAGCTACCTATTTAGCAAACAGACATTTTCAACTAACCCTCTGCAAGCTAACAAATAATAATATTTCCCAAATGTCAAACTATTTCTTCAATATTTTGTTAAGTGTACAGTGTTACGTACACATGGTGGAAGAAAATTCAGGAACCGACAGGACAGCTTAGATTGAAACAAACAGAATTAAAGTATATTATATTATTAAGCCCACACTAATACATATTACTAATGAGTGTATACTATCAGTGTGGGTTTACGCGTGTTGTGTTGAGGAGGCAGTGGGGTGATCACTGCTCCAGGTGTGTTTGCCTCTCACTGCCCTTGTTAAGTGGGATTAAGTGGGACTGCCCCTGTGGTTTTGACACGAACCTTGGGAAACATTTCATCCTTCTCCTGGCTGCTACCGAAGATCTGCTCCGCCGAAGTCTCCCCTGAACCAGGCCCTTTCTCTAATAATCTACACACACACACACACACACACCAGTCAATTTCACATCTGGAAGAACAAAAAGGTCATCTACAGGAAATCGTACTTTAACCTTTAACTATGATGACTGAGGAAAACTGTCAACCCCTTACAAATGTGTAAAAACATCTGTATGGTCTGGCCAGCTTGCTTGCTGCTGTGATGTGTGACCTGCACACAAAATGTCGGGTTGTTAATATATTCCTGATGGCGTGCTACTTCTCAAGAGTAGCCATAGTGTGGTGCAGCTCACACCCAATAACACTGCGCACTCGGGTGACAACACACTTTGTCTGCTGGGTGCAAACTGGCTCCAGGGAGGACTCCTGAGCAAGGCAGCGTTTACTCACAGGACAGTGCAGCAGCTAACAGATCTATACAAAGCCCACGAGCTGCGCAGGATGCAGGTGGAGGAATGAGGATGTGGACCTGTGAGCTCCTATATGTCCAGTATTAGCGCTGACATGGTGACAGGTGACGTGGTAGAAAGCTTGAATAAGACAAACTCTGATAACTCACTAAAATTGTTGCCTGGCAGGATCCTACAAAATAAAAGGCAACTAGCCCAGCCCTGTCTTATGTCTTATGTACATTTTCCACTCATTGAGGTCAATTTATAGTGATAGACATGGTATGTTCTGCTCAATCTAATTTTGCAGGCCTGTAATGCATACTTGTGAAATTCAGCATGTTGAAGAGACCATGACCAGATGGGCACAAAGATAGCAAATTACTGCCTCAACTGTCCAATAAATCATAGCAGCTAATAATAAACATATAAATAGCCACAAAGCAGGACAGATTGGATGAATTGGCTTGTTACTTAAAACATAAACAAGGGCTTTGCCGACTCCATATTTTGGCTCCAGCTCTAATTGCTTTTATTTTGGGTATTTCATATGGATGTGGGGAATGTGACTATGGTACAGTCAGGATGGAGGGTACAGGGGAGGGGGGCTGCTGTCTCACCATGTTTGTCTGTGGAGCGGTGAGATTTCACACTGATGGAAGACTTGTCAGTGCAAGCCTTCACCCACCTTCTTACTAAGCTCCTAATGTCCCCAAGCCAATGTGCTGTTTCACTGTGGCAGCCTCGTACTAACATCATACATGCTCCTTCTAAACAGGGTTCAGCCCTAATTAACAACAAGGCCGACAGTAGCCGACACCGTTTTGTTATACATTCGCAACATGAAAACACAGAGCACACTGGGGGTGAAATGAGCAAGTGGATCTGAACAACATGCCCTGGAGAGTACTCTCTTTAGAGGAAAAGCAAAATGGGTGGTACTATAATTTGTGAAATTTGTATTTGAAACTTGAGCTAATAGTCAGATGTGTGTTATGATGTACTAAAGATACAATGGTACAATTAGAGAAAAAGAGGAGTTTTTTTTTTTACTTTTGCTCATCACCACTTGCAAGAGCTTCATCTAGAAAATGCAAAGTTTTCTAAAGAGACTTTGCATGCACCCGCTGCTGAAAATTAGGAGTTGAAACACTGAAATTGTTGAAATACTGAAACAGTTGAATTCATTCATTCATTGATTTCAGTGTACCTGCTGAGGGAAGTTGAAGTGAGAGTGCTGAAAAGATTAGAAATGTTAGTCGACAGTTGAGCTGGAAGTGTCAACAAAAAAGTGTAAGCAAAACCCTCAATAAAGTGTCTCAAAACCAAAGCATATGTAGTTAAATTATTTTTAATAAGATAATGCTTGTATAACTAGTGATGAGTGGAACCACAATAGGCTCTCAGATTATCTCTGCCGCTTTTCGGTAAATGGAGCACTGTTTGCCTGGAAGCCCATAAAGCTTCAAATGAGAAGAAACTCTCCAAACAGCTCAACATCTGCTCGCAGTGCTGGCATGAAATGACACCACTAGCCCAATTGCTATATCTCTTTTGTAGCGGACATAATTACGACATCTTCCCCTGGATGATGTTTGTCAGAGTCAAAGCGGCCGTCCGAGGAGGTCAAATTGTGTTTGGTCATCTCACTTATACATGAGTAGTCAGCTCTCTCCCCGAGGACGGTCAATGCTAATCAAGCCTCCAGTGGAGTCCGTGTTTGTTCTTTAAGGCAGCACAAACAGAGATCCAGAGTGCTCACAGATTTAGACCATAGGCCTCTGCAGCTGAGTACCATCTCCCTGCCAGCCCACCACCAACACCAGCTGTATCTTTGAAACATAGAACCTCACACATTTAGGTCCTCAGATACAGAATATGCTGTAAGACATTGTGTCACTTTAAAGCAATGGTGTGAAATTCTGGGAAATACGCGAGAGGAAGAAGTAACCACTGAAATATCATTTGCAGGAGAGAAAAAGTGATGCCCATTGATACAAAAAGATAATATGAAAGGGGGAATTCGCTACGGATGAAACAGGTTTCTTTCTCAACTTGGTTGTGACTTCAAGAGAGAGAAAACAAAGTCAGTAAGTAACTTCTGGCACAAATAGACAACATGGTCAAAACTCAAGAAAATCTAGTTATCACAGTGTAGGCTTCACCTGGAGTGGGAAATGTGCTCCTCACGTCCTACATCTTCAGCATTGCAGCGTTCCTTTTCTGATGTGTTAACCTGAGTGATCAAATCAGCTGCAGAACCGCTTCCCAGCACTGTTAACGGCACATCAACATCAACAAAGTCACATCTACTGTTTTCCATAAAAGATCTAGAAAGACAGTTCGTATGTATCAAACTGTAACTCAACTCCTTTTCCTGGCATCCTCCAGACTTTTATGCAGCTGTGATGGGTGAAGGCTATATTTGATGCACCTGTAGAAGTCCTCCGTGTCGTGGTGGGTTTTCAGATGTCCACGCTCAGCTAGCTGCCTCTGGAGGTCAAAGATCTCAGAAAAGAGATAAAGTGACAATACACTTTAATGAATGTCACGCGGAGGGCTGAAACATAAATCTATGACGGAATGGATTAAAGTCAGGTGTCTTAGTCCAAATCTTTTGGCGCAATCATACTTTCAGTGCTGGGACAAAACCTACCAGGTAATAGTTGGTTTTGGGGAGGGATTTCAGGTATGAGTCATCGTGCTGCAGCTTGGAGAAGGCCAATTTCTGTTGCTTCTGAGTAAAGAAGACAAGAGAAGGACAGAGGCAGGGAGTTGTGGGAATTGTGAGATTTAAAGTGAGCCTCCCTTGTTTCAGGGGCTGGGAAACAGAGCACACAGAACAAATGAGAGGTAAACATGCAGCCACAGGAAGCCATTAACTGCAGCAAGGACCAATTAGGCCCCAGCAGGTGTTCAAGCCTTTGCCTGCTTTGGTCCTGCCTCACCTCTGTGTCCGTGACAGAGCCTCTCGATCTGAGCTGAGGAAACAACAGGTAGTTGCATTTGCTCAGCAATTTGAAGCAAAGGATTCCTACTGGAGGGCCTCTAAAGTCCTTTATTGCGCTCTCTTTGTCCCCACCACCCCCCACCTAGTGCAAGTCATTAGAGCGGACAATTACACCCTCCTAAAGAAGCTCAGCTTTTACAGGAGGGGAAGATAAGACAGGATCTCTCTCATGTTTAGACCCCCTCTCTGCAGACACTCTCTGAAGCTTATTGCTCTTTTCACACCCAGTCAGAACAGAGACGAGACAGTCAAACTCAAAGTCAATCACAGCCGCTACAGCGGAAGGAGATTTATATGCAAGAACAGGAAGTTAAAAAAAAGGCCATGATCATTTAAATCTTATAATTAACTAAATACGTAATTGTGTAATGACACTTATTACTGATATTTAAATACTACTGAATTCATGACACTGACATATTTGACTTTGAAAATCATCAGTCTGATTTGTGGTTTGGATTCTTCTCCTTGAAATTTCCAGTGGGTACTATCAAGTGGTGCAATTTAAAAAAACATGATTTTAAGTTTGCAAATTTAGACAGAAAATTCAAGTGTCCTGTGTTCATGTGAAATTCATGATTCAAATGGCATCTGGGCTGAGAATCTATCAAGCCTGAATGGAATCTATCAGACCTTCATTCCATCATCTATTAGTCACATGTTTCAAGAAAGATGTCCAGATGGGTGAATGGAAACCTCACACACTAGAATTTTCTGAATGTAGAATTCTGAAGAAATTTTGAAACCACAAAGCTTGAAATGACTGTCAGCAAATTCAAACCTTGTAAATTCAGTTAAATGGTTTTCAAAATAGAGTATTTCAATGTTATAAATATAAAGTGGCATTTACATTTCAACAATAATTATTCAGTAGTGATTACTTTTTAACAATCTGTATTCTGTTGTTCATATGATTCAAATTATTACTTTTTTATTAACTTTCTTTGCTTCCATAGAATGAACCAGAACAGACTGACTGCTCAAACATCACTCATTTGTTTCCTCTGCAGTAAGTTAACATATGACAAAGCAGGGTCATGCAATTGTTACTACTGAAGTCACATTCATCAACAGCCTTAGCCTACTTTAGTGCAGGACAGAAAGACTCACAGGGTTAAGTTGTTGCAGCTGCTAATTGTTTTAATGATATGCACACCACTTGAGGAGTAAAAGAGAAAGTGAAGGTGTCAAGAGTCGAAAAACAGGGAGGCTTTGATTTGCAGGGTTGTGTATTTGAGCCCAGACAAAGTGTAGTGCAGTGGTCGGCAAATAGTGGCCTGTGGGCCAAATCCGGCCCTCCAGCAAAATACTTGGCCCCAAAGATGTAACCTCTAAATAACACCTCCAGTCTTGTGGTGCAGCAGCACAAAACGTTGCGTAAGAGTCACTTTTTGCCAGGAGTCTTAACATCAGCTCCTGTAAGTCTGCTAGCCCTGACTTACTGATGGTACATCTGTCCTAAGATAAGGGGACAAACAATTGTATAGCTCAATTTTATTCCTAAATGAATTAAAACACAACAAGTGAACCATGTTAAAAACATACAGGCATGTGTTTCCATTATGCCTCTAAAACGGCTGAAAAGAATGGGCCATGGATGAACAGAATTGCTGATCCCTGGTGTACTGTGTGTCAGGTAGTCAAGATAACCAACCAGAGCCCCAGGGGCCCCTGACACCCCAGATTATATTTGCTATTTTGGCATTTGGAGGGATATCAGGGACAACAATGATTAAAATATTTAATCTTCTGAGATTAATATATTAAAGAATATCATTTATAAATAATATTACTACAAATAAGAATAATTATGAGGCATCTTTCATTTGAACGCATTAAAGATGAATGTCAGACAGATTAAGACCTCTGCCTTCAGTCACCTGCTTAGTTTGGTTCTCTGACTTTGCTCTGGCAGCCTCATCCCTCTGCTGCAGGATTAGTCTCTGGGAGTGGACCTTGTCTTTGAGCAGGGCAGCATAGCGGCCATAGAGAGCGTCTCGGAGGCGGTGCATGTTCCTGTAGGCCTCCAGATGGCGCTGGAGGATAAACAAAAAGTAATGATGGACACCAACTGAAGGGAAGTGAGCTAAAAGGAAAGGCAGGCAGAGAGCTGAGTTTCAGTATTGGCTACAGATAAGGAGATGATTCGTTACAGATCAAAGAGCATTGGATATTTCTTTCTACACTGTTCTCTTACTGCACTATTGTGCCTCCTCTGCTGAATACGTGTCTTAGTGAGTGTGAAAGTGTCTTATAACATTGATATTTATCAACCTCCTCCAGCTGAGCGTGGCGCCGGGCCTTGGCCTCTTGGTCTGGGTCTGGACCGTCGCCTTGAACTGCCTTCCTCCTCCGGGGCTCGGCCTTGACTTCGCCCCCTGCCTATCAACAGTAAAGACCCAGTTGAGATGCAGTGGGACTGAATCAGTCAGCTTGCCTGAAGATTAAAAAAAGAACCCATTTTTGGTAATCCCTCTCGCCTGCCAAGAGCATCCTCCCACACAACAGCCTGACACTGTGTTCACGCAGTGCCCACAAGATACGCAGGAGGAATATGCCCACCTCCTACAGAGCCCTCACCTTATTCCCTGCTCTTCAGCGTGTCTCCAGAAAGCAATTTTACAAGGCTGTGATCTGCCCTGAGCATATCATTGGGCAACAGTGTCCTTATTTAATCCTGATGAAGAATGATACCCAACACATGTCGCAGAGGGCAGTTTTAGAGACAGATTACAACAACTACATATTAAGGCAAATGTATGTCTTGTCCCAGCAAAGACTAATAAGAATGTAAAGAGAAAATATAAGATGAACAGGAATGCAAAAAATGGAGTGTGTCACCAAAGAATGTGAGGCTAAAGCAGAAATAATAACAACATGGGCCTACATGCTTCCTTTTATAACCCTTAAAATGAAGAATAAAACATGCTTAAGCTTTTATGGGAGGACTGTACCCTCTGATCCAAGTCTTCACTCTGAGCTCGCCCTGACCCTGGGAAATGCATCGTCCTCAACAGGCTGCCACTGAATGGCTGCGTTACTAAAGTTTATTGGCTGAGTCTGCTCAGGAAGTTTCCGCTTTGTCTTCTCTCACAAAAGCTGCTGGAAACGCAGGATTTATCAGTTCCGTTGCCACAGTAATACTGTCATGACAGAGCAAAGGGACCTGCAGTCCTCTGCTCTCACTGCTGTGTGCAGAGTGTCAGTGACGGGGCGAAGGCAGCATCCATCTGCGCTCCCTGCCACCATGAATCAGTGGAGGATAATGCAGCTGTCCTGCTGTACCACGTCGCTCTGCTAGACAGCGACGCTGCAGTGAGGTGGACAGAAGCCTTTTTACTCCTGATCCGAGAAGAGAACGGCTGATCGGAGACATTGCAGACAAAGATGTTGGATGTTGCAGGTGTAAACACAGACCAGTTTGTGGCAGAGGATGAAAAGGCAGAGCTGAAAAGAGAGACCTACAGCATGTGGAGGAGTTCTCCAAATGGACAAGGCCTTAAATGGATGTTTGGAGAAACTGTTTCCACTTGTAACCACGTCGACCAACTGATGCAAGCTCCTGCTTCTTTAAAATCTACTTTTTCCTCTTGAATACAAGTATTTGAGCTACTTCAGACATTATAATGCAGTTCTCACCCCCAGGACAGACAGTCATGAATAGCTTGGCTTAAGGCCTAAATCAGACAGCAATGAATACCAGAGAGAAGCACATAAACAAGGCCCCAATTGATATGATACAATAGGGGAGGATTACACAACTTTGGCTCCCCAGGCCAGCAGATAATATCATCACAGGGGCCACAGAGAACAGAACGGGTCTTGGTACACACTGTACTGGCTCAGCCATGATCTCAGTCTGCAACATGCGACAATAAAAGAACTTTGTGACACTGAATGATAACATCTATTCAGGAGATGGGATGCTTTATTCTAGCAGCTCATTTGTTTACTCACATGAGATAAACAAGAAATGTGTAATGTTCTGTACCGTACCAGAATAAAGACCCAGGGGACCAAGGACCCATATTCCACACCTGATTAATTACTCTGCATTTATCCACTCTGGAATTTAATGTCATTTTATAAAAATACCTTTCTGACAGCAACAGGTAGTAAGTGTGTATCCGAAATAGAGGGCAGAGTGCTTGATTGATGACGGTCTTTGCAATTAGATCTCATGGCAAATCCACTCTTTAGAGAAAACAGGCATGGATCACTGGGGGGGGAAAAAACAACCCCACACTCCTGTCAAAATGATTTGGCATGAAATTCCAAAATAATATCAAATGACAACGTTGCCTGAGGACATACGTAGAAGTAGTTTATCAAAAATAGCTTACCAGTTGGTGCCGTGTGAGCTTTTCGAACACACTGTAATGTCTTCAACGTTACACTCCTCTGTCCAACTCGTAGCTTTACAGTGTACCACACTCTGAATAAAACGTTGGTTACCAAGTTACCGAGAACAATGCAAAGGAGTCAAACTTCTTAAAGTATGGAGATTTCATTTGTGTGACTTGCATGTGATTGCGGTTTCTTTCAGTTACCCGTGGCTGGTTTAATGATCAATAAAACACAACCTAGGCAACTGAAGTGAACTAAAGAAGAAGACAAAATGGCTTAAATTCTCATTTACTCTGATGTTTAGTTGACATGACAACTGAAAACTGGTTTGTTTCTAAGCCCTACACTGGCCCCTGACCAGCTGCTTCTTCCTGAGCAGTACATGAAGTTCACTGCCACTAACAGAGCAAAAACACAGGTCTTCCTTGTAGCTCAGTGAGTACCATGTGAGTATGGAAGTGTCAGGATTAAGCTCTCAGTTCAAACTGGGAATCATGTAGTTCTGGTTATGTCTAGTAGCTACAGGCAATGTTTTGTTTGATGGGACCAAAGTGAAGCAGACTGCAGGTAATATCCTGAGGGGATCATGCACCTGGGCCCTAGACGACACTGGTCAACCCTGCTTAACAGGAAATCTAAGACGCTTAGAACACTAATGCCCAAATGGCCTCAGGTAGCCACAGTGGCAACAAAGAGCCTTTAAAATACACGTAGACGCCTGGGAAGTGGTGCAAGAGAAACCTCAATGACTGCAAATCAGCCTAATGTAACAGTATTATTAAAGAGGCACAACACAAATCAGCTTTTAAAAGATTTAAAAAAACAGGGTCAGTCACACTTGCATGATAAAAAAAAAAACCGTAACATTTTTACTTCAAATGGCATGAAAACATGTGCCAATCACGTTTGACAGTACAAATATTTAACAAATATTAAATACTGTACATCACTGATAAATCCCTACAAAGGATATAACCCTCTTCTTATTAGAGGAAACATGAACAGCGCGGTTTGCGTCCAGCAGGCGGCGCACACAAAGCCCCGCCGCTGACAGCGTATTGTTCTCCGACACAAAGGAGCAGTTTCGCGTCCCTTTACGCAAACCGCGGTGCCGACACGCACAGGCGGCCCACTCAGGACCGAAGCCCTGTGCAAACGGTTCCACGGCGTCAGCCCGACCTGCGGAGTCCCTGAAGCCCAACAAGCCACAGGCTGCAATTAAGCTTTGAAATCGGATCGTTTCGGTTGAGGTGAGCCATGAATGTCCCAATTCCCAAAGCAGTTCACTCATCGAATATATGCCTGGATAAGTGTAGGGTTTTTTTTTTTTGTTTGTTTGTTTTTTCTGAGCGACATTTATTTTAGCACATAAATCCAAAACAAATCGAACACAAATCCCCTCCAGAGTCTCGCAAACGTTTAACTCGCAAGACTCAAACGGAAGCGGGGCCCGCAGCGCTGCTCTGCAGGTCAGAGGTCAGAGGTCAGGCGTCAGCAGCCTTTCAGGTGCGGCAGCGCACAAAGTTTGTCGACTTTTCCCAAAGCTGCGGCGTTCTCCACCCCCTGGAGCCACTCTTTGCACTTCCTCACGACCGTCTCGTCCACGTCTCCATCCTCTTCTTCGTACTCCACGTCGTCGTACTTGTACTGGTCGTTCAGAAGCGATATTTTAACGATGGCGGTGATGTCCTGCTCGGCGCCCTCCACTTTGGCGACAGGCGCGCCGCCCTTGGAGCCTCCGTGCGTCTTCTTGGACGGAAAAACGCGCCTGTGCCGAAAGTCCGCGGAGGCGCAACACTTCTGTTGCTTTGCCATCATCTGCTTTTCTAGATTTCGCTTTTGGATGACGAGGATGGCTTCTGGGGTGAGGCTGAGGGTAAACGGGATCTCCTTCGTGCCTTCCTCTTTGCCGTGGAGGTGCCTGGTGGAGTCCATGGAGCTGGAGCGCCTGACTGCATCGGATGAGTCCTGAGGTTTGGGCACCGCCATCCAGGAGCACTTGGCCTGGCTCGCCTTCTGAGCGGTGGCTTTACTCCGCTCTTGCTGGGCTTTTCGCCCCAAATTCCTTAAATTCGCCGACGTCCAAGAAGTGGACTGCTTCTCCTGATCGGACCCCCCTTTCTTCTCTATGCCGGATTTGCTGGTGAGCTCAGACTGAGGAGGCACTCCGGTGGCTTTCTTTTTCCCGAATAGTTCCCTGCCGGGAGAAGAGATCCGCTGCTGGAGGCTGATGGGCGGAAAAGGCATTTTTGTGTGTGTGTGTGTGTGTGTGTGTGCGGCTGGAAGTGATCAGGATATAAAACAGTGCAAGTGTCCAAAGTGCAGATGAGGAAGCAGCCCTGCGCAAAGCGACGAGCGGCGCATCATCCGGCAGCGAGGCGGCGGGAGGCTGCAGGTGCACCTGTTGTCCACACGGCGCGGAGTTCAGCTGCTGCACGCGCACCCGCTGACTGGCTGCTTTATGATGGAGCCGGCAGGAAGGCGTGGCCACGACCAGCACCAAACAAAGCCACGAAAGACTGTGGCGATGTCGTCACCTCAGTTCCAATAACTTCCTCAAGCGACGAGCCCCCCCGTGCCCCTCCCTAACTTAGCGGCTGTAACTTCAAACGTCTCCTTAAAACAGTCCTCATTTTAGCCTGTATACATTTTACAAAAACAAAAAAACAACTGGACCTCAAAACTGAAAGACGTCCCTTTAAAGCTCCAACCACACGTGTTGTTTGTTTTCGTGCACAGCCTGTCAACATGTTTGCATGTCTGAGAAACACACAAAACGTACACTTTCCATCTGCGACTCATTCTTTAGTTAAAGCAGATGTGAATAGACCTCCCCCTATATACGAACTTTACATGTAGTATATGGCCATATAAGCAGTTTGGTCCTCGGTGCTTAAAGATGACCCTGCCTGTCCTTGAACGAACGGCACGTCAGTGGCCGTGACATGCATTTTGATTTGATCCTTTCGGTCCGTCAATATGGTCTCAGATGTCAGTCATGTGAACTGTATGTAGGTGGTCCAGTGTTGGGTCTTTGAGCATTGTAGCCTGTGAAAGACGTCTGGAGGAATATCTAAATCTGCTGGTATCTGCCCTTTCACCCAGACAGCACCACATTGTTTTAAATGTGATTGTTTCCCATAGTGTAGTAGTGTAGTTTGTAAAAGGAAATCAATACTTGCTTCCAAATCTAAAGTCTTTAGGCTGTTTATTTCATATTGCATTTTGATTTTAGAGCATAAATGTTTTGACTCATTCAACAGATTATTATTTAGTTGCTCTGGTGATAACTGAATGTGGAATTGCACTTTGATAAATAGTTTACATTACAGTGCAAATTCATTACTTTAAAAAGTGGAAATAACATTGATTATGTGTAACATTAAACCCAAGCTGTTTATACTTTTAAACCAGTTTTGTGTTGTTATACAATAAGACTATTGTTGTGTTTCTGATGCTGAATATTGTTATACACTCTTCCAACAAAAAACAAAAATCAATTTAGGTCACCAATCCAATGACTCACTCTTGGAATAAAAAAAAAGAAATGGCAAGGAAATTACTCATGACATCAAGTTTTTACAAGATGAGCTGGGTCATTGAGTTGAAAATGACAGACTTGTTTTATTTGAGTGGTTGTTGTGGCGTGTGATCCCTCCTCTCCCCGACATAACCATCAGGATTAGATGTAATGAGGAGGAAACAGTTGCGATACTCTAACAGATTGCTGAGGTCAGGGTGCCTCCCCCTTCATCCTCAGACGTTGGGCGCAATCCAAAAATAGCTGGCAAAGAAAACCGATCACAAAAAACAACCACACTGCCTTCATTCAAGAGAATTATTCCATGGCGAAGATTAATTGCTCAATGATTTGCTCGGTCTCTGCCAAGTTAGTTGAACAAGTAGTAGTGAGGGGAGAGTTTGTCCATGCTAATCCACTGCCACATTGTACAAGTGTCTAGTGAAACTGTGTGGGGGCTGCACAACAGGAAGTGAAACACTGTCATTTAGGAGCATCACGCAGAAAGAAAATCTGGAGGCATGATTGTTAAACCTTGAACAAACCCTGCAGCTAATACATAAGGAAACAGGACATGTTGTAGATGCCTAAAATGGTTTTTATATCATTTCTTCACTTTAAACAAAAATCTGGGCAAAGATTTCAGATCCAAGTGTTCTAGAAAATAAAATAAAAAAAACACCTCCTCATCAGGATAATGTGAACATCTGTACCACACATGGGGGAAGGCTGAGGTTATGAATCTTCCGGCGGAGGTTGTCATGACAACCGCATCCTCAAAGGCTATGCCATCATGCCGAAGCAATGCAGGGAACCCGGTGCAAGCTATAGTGGGTTATTAGGTCACGTCAAAGGCACAATGCTCAGAAAGGAGTAATTAATGGGGAATTGCTGCATCTGGCAGGAAATCAAATTTAAAAAGGAAAAAACTATTTAAATGTAATCTGGCAGGAAATCAAATTTAAAAAGGAGAAACGATTTAAATGTAATTTGATGAGCTGGGGGGGCAGGTGTGTTTGAATACACATTGAAGACTAACAGACTAGACAGGAGCTGTTTCTTTAATCTCTTTAGCTGGAAAAACCTCAAAAAAGCTGTGCACAACATATACCCCAGTGCATTATCAGTGAAGCGGTGCCTCACTTGCCTAAGGGAAAATAATCATAAATAAACATGGAAATAGCATCTGACAGCATATTTATACCTCAGTGCCCCACGCACAGACACAAAACAGAAAAACAATGTGTTTTAATGTTTGTGTGTAAGAAGTCAGAGCACTATTTAAAAACCCAAACAGAAGAAAATGGAATCTCACTGTTTAAGAAGTAAATATGTTGGTTAACATGTCAACTTCATATACATGTAGATATACTGTGTGTGTGTATATATATATATATATATATATATATATGTAATGTTATGGCACTTGTGTTGTAAATTACAATGTATAGCAAAGTCAAAATCCTCTCCCTGCACTTGGTATAAAATCCTCTGAAAGCAGGAATTTCTTTAAATATATTAAGTATTAAATGCACTCATGTCTTTCACATCAAAAGCAAAAGAGTGATAAGTGTTATAATCTGATTAGTTATAGACCTTCAGCTAGACTTAAAAAGCAAGAATTCACAGTATGAAGCAGCCACAGTATAAATCTGGAAACATAGTGTATAAACAAAATGGATGTATATTTTACAAAGCCACTGTGTGTTAGGTCCAGTCTTCACATTACATTGTAATGTGAACTGAGGAGTCCTAACTCAGACAGGTTGTGAAGCATTTCATCACAGCATCCCTGTAGAAGAGACAAAATAGAGAAAATGTCTAAATAACAGCCAGCATGATAAACAGTGAAATGAAGAAAAGAAATGGAAGGAAAAGGAACAAAGGAACGTTGCTTGAGTGTTGTTCTAAAATTACCCAGGAAAAAGGACATACAGCGGAGGCAAACTTCAGTCATGCGTACAAAATTAAAAGCGACAAAAATAAAAGCACTTCCATCCTTTGTTAGGACAATTTGGGTGGGGCTCATCATGAATAAGTGAATGTGTTTTGGCGGGGAAGCACCACATGTTCAGAGTGATGGGGGCTCCCTTTTCTCCAGGTACTCTGTGTTGAGGGATGATGCAATACGAGCGATCACCATGGTAACCACAGATGGTAGTTGCCTGCTCCGCATCCCCTCACACCGTTTGCTCTTGCCATCCCTGTGTTGCTATGCAGACTTTGCATGCACCCACAGTCAAATTTCAGTGGAGGCGGAGGTGTGAAACCCATCAAGGTTAAAAGGAGGGGGGGGTCGTAGGCAGTCTGAGGGAGGATGGGGAGTCGCTGGACAGACAGGAGACTTGCTCCTTCAAAAGCACAGAACACAACACCAGAGTCCTCATATTCTTCCTTCCATACAGCCTGAGGTTTGTTTTATTATATTCACTTGAGGCTTGATGCTATTTTCGCTTCGCCAAAAACTTCATGAATAAACTATCCCATCTTTATCAATTCCCCTATTTCTGGTTAAATATCTGAGCAACAGTAGCCTTAAAGCACTGTGGGAAGTGCACACGCAGCAGGTTTTAGTACCTCCGTCTGCAGGTGTGAGAGGTTATAAATAGACAAGGTAAAATACATTAAAGGATGAAGTCCACTGGCCATGTGGTGTTGTGGCTAGCCTGGCATCAAAGTTTGTTTGACCACAGACCGGTATAGGGAGACGCCACAGTCGTCAGTAGTCACTATAGTGCTTTTTAATGCGTCACCCAGAGAGATAGTGGTCTGTGATCAAAATATGCTGCTGCTTCGTGACAACACGAGCAAACAGCAGAGAGCTAAATGATGAATATCTAAATTAAATGAAAAATGGATTAAAGTAAGAAGCTTAAAAGGAGAGAGGACACAAATGTGTTGACAAAACAATGTATCATGTATATAATAAGAAAAAGGAGTTAGAAATAAATAAGTGATCATCAGGGCTTCAATAGTCAGCCCAAAAACAAGCAGCCAGATTTGCATTTGCAGGAATTTGAAGGGTACCACGGGAAAAGGTCTTTATCTCAGCTTTGTATTGTTATTTGCATTTGGGTTGGGGGAGGGGCAACTCAGGGTGGTTATAGGACGTCTCTCAGCTGTCAGGATGGATTATAGGGTCGCCCAAATACACAAGGCACTTAGTTGGGGGGGGCTCACCAAATGAGACATAAACCTTACAGCTTTACTGACAAAACATCATCACACCTCGTGCTTGGCTTGGGCAGAGCACTGAGGTGGCACACCATATGGCACAATTTGAGAAGTGAACATCCGAGTATAGGGGAGAATTTTATTTAATTTAAAATGCTGTACTGTTGTGAAAAAAATTAAAATTTCTGGTATATTGCACTTTATCTACAATAAAGACAAAGCAACCCATAAGAAAGACTATTATGTAACTATGACTTTCTTATCCTTGTCTTTTATGCAGGACAAGCTATTTGGGTCTAGATATAATCAAAATTTTGCATTTTTGCATTTAACCCAATACCCTTATTACAAGTAATGTAAAAGCTACATTGGGGGAGAAATATTTTGGCAAATCTGGCTGAAATAGCATTATTCCACGATAGATTGCATTCAGATATTATGGATATAACAGATAACATCACAGGCTAAAGCACAGAGGAGTGTAAAGCAACACACCACCATTTGTTTGACACTAAGTGCCTAAAGTAGTCGGGGGGGAGGGGGGGGGGGTTACAGCCATATGGTGGAGGCAAACAGAGGATGAATGAAATGAATACATGTTTTCATTGAAGGGTCAGTCATAGTATTCACTCCAGTTTTGTTGTATGAGGCAGTACAATGTCATGTGTAGACAGGGCATTATTGAGATATAAACAGTAGCTGAAAATGTATTTAAGGTGTGCTCTTATTGGTAAACTGAACTCAGAAAGCAACACATACAACTGAACATAACAAAGGACAGATGCAGACAAAATGTAAATCATACAATCATGTTGTCTTACCTGGCAAATGGAATGTAAGAGATGCTATACCTGAAACAGAAAAATACAAACAAAAGAAATCAGGATGAGGGGACAATGACTGTTTATGTTAAAGACAAGCTGCTGACTGTAGAAGACGACGCAGGACCTAAAATAGGTTAAGGATTTAATAGCAGCATAATGGCTTTTGATGAGCAACACACCAATATGTAAAATATGTGTTTAAATAGTAGTAATAATGGGACTGAAGGGATTGTGAATGAAGTGGAGACACTAATCTTTGCACTAATGATTGTAGACAGGTGGTAGTCAAACACAACGGTACAACAAAACACTGGAAATACTGGAAATGATAATAGCAGTTCAGCACAAATAGTCACTGATCAAACACCTAATATATTTAAAATATGTGAGGAATCTGGTGCAGCAGTTGAATGATTAACTGCAGCCCAAGCCTGAGTAGGACTGCAGTCTTATTTGACCACCAGTTAGCGGGAAACGCTCGTCTGTCCTGTTAAGCAGAGCCGAAACAATTACATGGGAACAAGGGAATATTCTGGATGTCAAACCTAAATAAGTAAACTATGCAAGTTAAGTAAAAGCTATCAGCGCTGTTTTGTTATTAGACTTACTACTTACGGCCTGCCATGCTCTACATTGAGTCAGTGTCATATGGTCACTTCACAGAATTCAGCCTGAGGACTGGACTTTGCCCACTTCTGTGTGTGGGTCAGTGGCGAGGCCTTATTACAGAACCACCATCACACGGACGTCTGAGTGACTGTGTGGGAGTGCACTGTGTACCCAGTCTGCTAAGAATGAGCTTGAGATATGCAACTTGTGGTTTCCATGGTGATGCCTCTGAGAACACAGGCAGAGCGGAAGTGAATGTACTACATGTAGTTATGAGGCTGACACAGTCCTGCTCAGCGATGCACTGAAATTGTCCATTCCCTTCCTCCCGAGCTGCTGGGGGGGCGGATGGTTTTGTCTCCATGCACATTCACACAGTGAATGTCTTTTGTTAGTGCTGGGCAAATATGTTCAAATTAATCAACATACAAGCCCTGACATGCCCATACACATCACGCACAGGTCTTATTATTCGCTGCTATTAACCCCACTGACTTTATTACTATATGTACTCAATCAGCTAGTCTGAGTTATCTGCAGGACTCAAAGAGATACATTTCAGACTGAATTTAAAACTAGTATGAACACTAAGGCTGCGACAATTATTACATTATAGATTCAGTTTAATATTTCTGTTTAAAATGATTAATTATTTAGTATAAAAAAAAGAAAAAAGAAATGCCCATCACAATTTCCCAGAGTCCAAGATTATGTCATGTGAACTGAACAGAGCAGATTAATGTTTTCAACAACAATATAAACAAGAAATTAAGAGAATATATGCAAAGCAGAAAAACCATTGGCTACTGCAATAAAATGTTGAATGAATCTAAGAGTAGAAATTGAGCACCTACATCGCTTAACATACTAGACCTTCTATACAATAAGTGGAAGACGTTAAGATAGTTTAGCTCTTTATTTTACATACTTAAAAAAACAACTTAAAATTTTTTTATGTAATTAAGGACCCTGAGGTGCCATGCATTCTTTTTGGACCATTCACCTGTGATTTCAGTAGCAGTACTGACCCCCGGGATAGTTGGCAGAGACGTTGTCTTGTGTGTAAACAACACAGGCGGAAATACCCGTCTGTCTCTACGTCTCTAATTAGGTCCACACTGATCCTGGCACTCTGCAGGCCAAAGACATAGTGGCCTATCATGATGACTGGCAACCTACCAACCAGTCTACTTACTATATGGCTGACTCAACGGGTGTGTCAAGCAGATGTTACTGACTGCTCTGGGAAACTAGGGCAAATCAATCTGATCAACGTTTTGTATTGATTTATATGTGCATCTTATCATTAAATTACACTTTCATGGAATTTAATCCTTATATTCTGAGTTAAAAAAAGCTTGAAATATGTAACCATTTATAGACTCAGCCGTGCTGATAGTCAGCTTAAAGCATCAGCAGCGTGATTAACTCAACTCACGGACATTTTATGCAAGAAAAAGCAGCTGGAGAAAAGTTCTCTATCACAGAAGGACGGATCCGTCTAAGTAGGTGTCAGTGATGAGTAAATTAATTGGCAACTTTACTGCAGTGGAGAGATTGGGGAGACTATCAGGTCACACTTACCATGTCATTGCCAAAAACTGCAGAATGCAGAAGATGATAGCCAGCCCTTTTTTCTGCCACTGTAAAATAAAAAAAAAATAAAAAAGTTATTCTAATAGTTGAAAACACTGCACAAACACAAGAAAGGTTTACTGGCATTGTCTACTTACCCAAAATACTGCACAAAGCGTTAAGACAAGGCAGAGCTGGCGAAAGAAGAAAAGAATGGTTATGTTCTTGTACTATTGCAGAATGACGTTTGCCGCCTGACAGTAGTAGAAAACAAGCTGACATGTGTTACTTTATCTTTGCAATCCTTTAAGATCACAGATCCTTAATTGAAAGTGTCAGATGGCTACAGACCTTTTGCACCCTCGACAGTAGGTGAAAGCAGATAACATGTAAATGCATTGTGGTCTCATGACAACGAGGATTCAGAGAGAAAACACCTTCCAACACCTACTGTAACAAGGTGTGGACTTCTTTCTAATATACAGTAAGATAAAACATGAATATTTAACATAACAGTAAGACACGTAGTATTTACCAGCATAACAATGGTGGCTATTAGTCTTGTTGGTTCAAACATGCGCTTCAGCTGTTTTAGTGGTCCCATTAGGAAGCAGGTGCTGGAGAGGAACAAAAAAAGAATTTTTTAAACAGTACATTGGCCTTTTGCTTTAAATGTCAATCCATGAAATTATTATGATCATGTTTTGCCTTTATATCAGGTGCTAATCATCACTGCAGTGTATTTTCATTGCTTTTTCCAGAGATCACCTATTAAGATCAAGCAGCAAAGACTGTGTGTATGTGTGTGGCAGCTTTTTTTCCTTTCAGTAACATTTTTGAAAATAATGTACAAATGATCATCTGGGTGGTCAGTTCTGACAGACAGAATACATCTCATATATATATATATGTACATACATACACATACAGTATATCTCTGGTTTTACTATTTATAGGTATGTGTCTGAGTAAAATTAACTTTGGAATATTTGGAGTGGTCTCTTAATTTCTTCCAGAGCTGTATATTCATTACTCTGGGTTGAACAATGTGTGTCCATTCCATCATTTTAACATCAGAAAATGAATTCTCTGTAGTATATAGACTTTATAGTCTAGGTGGATTTCAGAATAGTCTTCAAACAAACCTCTTCTCAGTGACAGAATAGTCAGAATAGTGAGGCCACCATAACCAAGTTTACACACGATGCAATTATTAGGGGGTAAATATTTCATGTCCAACACCATGACACATTTAAAACCTCCTACATGATGCATGCGTGACGTCAGTAAATGTAACGAGACAAAGGCTTTCCCCCGTTGACGAGGCACGCAGCTCTGAGCTCAGCACAGCTGAGTGGGAAGAGGGAGTTTGTGTAGTGTCACATCGGTTAGATGAGACGCGAGAGCAGTCTGTGTTGACGCAGGCTCTTTCTACCAGTCTGCTGAGAGGGATGGATGCTCTCTGCTCAATGTGAAAGAAACACTAATGATGTCCACGCACACGCTGCTACTACTGACTGGGGAGGAGGATGACACCATTGTTAATGCCATCTGATAAGAAACTAATGCTGTATTGTCTGTTACGTCTTGACAATCTCCCTACTAATTAGTGAAGCAGTCAGCTAAAGTTTGATTTAAAGCTCGATTCTTTCTCGTTACAAAAGAAAAAAAAAAAGTGGTAAAAATACTTACCAAATTAAATATATTCAATTGAAGTGACTTTTCCAAAGCCAAAACACTAGTATTGCTTGTTGAAATCAGAAAAAATAACACTCTACCACTTCTGTGGGTGAAATGAAGGAACCAATGGTCTCTGTGTAATCTTCTTGCAGTCAAAGTCACATACAGATGAAAACTGGTTTAAACTCCTTAAAATATGACACTCTTGCTTTGGTAACCTGGGCTATGAAAGCAGAAGGTGACCCAGTTTCTTGACGCATCTAAACCTTCTGGACATAGGATACCTGAAAATAGAGACCAGTCTGTCTGAAGAAAAAAAAAAAAACCTCATCACTGGTTCACTGTCTGTCAAAGCACTCAAAGGCATGATTAGATTTAGACCTTGGATTATCTAGATTAAATAATCCATAATGTTGTAAAATGCAGTAGGCTGTTTATATGTAGCAAAGATAACCTTTGAAGAATACAAAAGCATCTATGTGTCAACGTACCTGCATTATTAGAGCATACAGCCGGATTCTACAAATACTGGAAGGAAACTTTTAGATTGATTTAGACTTAAAACCTATTTTATTATGCTCCGATACAAGTTTGGTTTGTGTAAATCAGAATAATGTACAAAGAAAAATTTGATATCGCCTGGGGAGAAGGACTTAACCGTGTATGCTTCTATACAGAGGAGACATCATTTACTCAATATATTATATCTTAGGTTGGCAAATTAAAATATGAGAAAACACTAATGTCCCGTCTACTCAGAGAGACTGATAGCAAAACAATCACTAAAGAGGCAGCCAGTCGGTTCCCACTGAAAATTGTCTATTTCATTTCTTACTGACTTTCAAGCCACAGACAAATAAGCTGCAGAATGAATCGCATTATAATTGAGATTACAATTAAACATTATTACCGTAGGTGCAATATTAACCCTGTGCGATCACAGTGCCTTCTATGTTGTAAATGTATGATTATACTAATCTGATTAAATAATGGAGATTATCATCTATAATCCTATAGTCTGGAGCAGAACCAGTGTTTATCATTAGTAAATCAGAATCATAACATCTTATGGCATGACTAGTACAACAGTACTTGATGTATCTTTACAAAACAACCTAGAAGCAAACCTTGGAGAAATGTGTAGCTGTGCCAAGGACAACTGTCACAGTGTGTGGAAATCATCAAGACAAAATCATTTCAGTGTGAGTTGTTGTTATATTCCTGGCAGTGTGCCATACTGGTGAAAAAAATACATCAAGACATTACAGTTCTCAGACCTGCCAAATTGAGCTGGACTGAAGAGTCTCACCTGGCAAGAGCTGCGACATTTCCTAGTGTGTAGAAGATGGCAAAAAGCTTAACGCCATTTGGAAGGAACAGCAGTGCCGAACCCTGTGAAACAGCAAAATATTCTGTCAGCTACAAATAGTGTCAGCACAATTTAATTAAATGCAGAGATAGACACTAATATAGATGCTAAGCACTGGCTGCATGGGTCACCAGGCCCCTAAATTTGGTGGCCAATGTAAATTTTTGGTAACCAAAATAATGGTCATGTAATGTTATGCAAATACAATCCAGAAAAGGCAATTTTTCTAAACTTGATACAGCCTACCCTAACTGTGACAAAGACATTAACAGAATAAAATATATTTTCTAATAATTTAAATTAAAAACTCAAGTTCCTTGTAAACACATTGTACATATATTCTCTCAGTCTCTTAATTCACAGTCAATCTTTCCTCCCTAAGGAATCTGGATGTTTGTGGAACTGTAATGTTGCTTTGGCGAAGGCTCGCACAGTATAGGGATGAAACTTGGTTGCTACCTACACGCAAGTTTTTGGTGGCCACAAAGTAACTTTTTGCAACCACGGGCCCTAGGACGATGGTTAACATCGAACCTTGAAGAGGTAAAAAAACAATTGAACATTGTCTTCCCATGTAGCTATATAAATCCTGGACTTAAATAAGATTGAAAGCTTACATCTTGTAAGCAATTCTGTGGACTGTCCTATAGTCTTGCTGAAACATAATGGGTTCCCCCTAGTGGCAAAATACCATATGGCTTTGTTTAAGAATCACTGCCTGGGTGGTATTACAATCCACATACATGTTCACTATTTTGATTAGTTTCAGTGCATTCCACCACGGGAGGGATGACATTTGAACAATTTTGAATAACGTTTATAAGAAGATGCAGCAACTAATGTTTTACTTAAGCATTGTAATGCATTGGGGCTGTAAAGACATTCAAATAACCTTCAGGTAATGACTGCATCTCAGAGAAGAAGCAAATTCCTTACAATGCTTATTTCTACAGAAAAGGAGCGTGGGGCATCCCCGTGGCTTTGGGGTGTTTAAAAATGTATTATGGAACAGACATTAAGAGATTAATTGTGGCTTGTTGACAGGTGCACAGAGATCTCCTGACTGTGAATTTTACCACAGAGGCCTACATTTTGAGGCTGTGTTGGAGCTTTGTCAGTGTGAATTATCACTATGCGGTGGCTTAAAAGTGTGATCAGCAAGTGTTGTCTGTGCCAAAACGTCCTGTCATTTGAACTGCAAACTACACACAAAAAACTGAAACTTTCAGCTCTTTTCTGACATCAAGCCGCCTTACATGACACGTGTCAATCACTTTAATCTGCAAGTGCAAGAGAACAGGAAGTTGTCTTGATGGCAATGGCGCCGGGCCACGTTAACAACTTAAACGTTTTATGGTGCCTACAAACCAAACATAGCACAAGAGAAACTAACTTGGAGCATTGCTAACCGTACTGACAGTGTTATGTACGCTCTCTCTGCCTTCTCTGCATTCTTATTGCCAGTATAAAGTCAGACAGAACATAAATGTTTCCTTTTCAACATAAAAAGGCAAAGACACTCACGAGAATTGAACACAGGATGCCTCCAGCAAAGCAAATGACAAACCATTTCACCCTGGTGCTGTAGCTGAGCGAGTGGGCATCAAGGACCTGGTGAAAACAATGGGAGGATGTCACAAGACAAACTTAATGACCTGCAGAAAAGACCCACAGGCTTCCTACTGATGATTTCACCATGCTGTCTAGAGCCAAGCAGATAACATCCAGCTACAGTATTATCTTAGACCACAAGACACACGGCGCAGAACATTACTCAGTACCCTGAAAATGGGCAAATGAGCCAAACTGTTGAGTAGAAACTGCAAACAAATGCAGAACTGTATGCATGGGAGACTCTGGAGTGCCAGAGTGGTAATTTAACTTTGCAACAAGTTCAAATGAACCATACTGTAATTTAAAAACACAGGGTTCAAGTCAGTACCTTACCTCATGTCCTCCTCATCGCGAATGCGTGTAAAGAGTACAGATAAACAAACAAAATATAATTAATTAAAGAAAATGATAGCTAGCTTTTGTGGTGCAATTTGTGAATTGCCTTGTGGAGAAATTAACAAATAAAGTGATGACACAACAAACAGCTCTCTGTTGTATATTTAATAAAGCAGAATAAAGAGCAAACAGTCAGTCTATCAGGCCGAAGGACAGAGGTCGCACAGAGTTAATACACTGCATGAGTGTGACCCCGAAGTGCAGATACAGCCACATATTCACTGTAACAAGTATCAGTACACAGGACAGACTGTTCTCATGTCGCCCCTTGTAGCAATGCAGGGTGTTCGACACTACACCATATGGAAACTTTCAAACAGGAAAAGTAGTCAGTCGAGAACAAGATATTGCAGAACATCACACAATGATTCATTTTTGCTCTTACAGCTTCAAGCGGGGCTAAACAGACAAAACATGATAATGAAACTGTTCTGTTAGCTACGGTTCTGCGGAAGGCTAACCTAGCCTAGCGTAAACTGGCATGTTTACTAACAGCTAGCTATAACTAGCTTCACTTAAAAGAAAATAAAACCACACTAACACTGGCAGCAGGTATCTGAACAGTAACGTTGAGTCACAGATAGGAAACGGAACTAGCACAATGCTGTTTTTTTTTTATTCAGTTTTATCTGTATACACAACGTTAGCATTAGCAGCGTATACAGTAGCTAACGTTACCTGTGCAGTGAGACCCAACTCTTCATTTTCCTCTTGGCCGTTTAACACGCGACGAAGCTTGTCCATCGCTAGAGGCGAAGCAGGAGAAATGGGCAGAAAAACAGGAAGTCCGTATTTCTATATTTCCTACTTCTGCTGTTTATGTGTAAGTTTTAATCGGAAATGGGCAAGTTTGGCTTCCTCTGCGACGTTTCCTGTAAGTGCTGACTTGGAATCGGTTTGTTCGCAGTCGATGTGGGCCCTAATCGGTGGGGAGGTGTTTCAATATCAGACCGCAGATCAGCTTGTCAAGGCAACTTAACCAACACCACTTCTTCGTTCCCGTTGCTGCCTTTAGGGGCTGTCGGAAATTATGGTATTATATTTGAGCGATATTACTATCTTTAATCAAGAGCATGCTCGGTTTGAGAGAATATTAATTTCATGTTAAGATTTCATACTCTCTCAAAACCCTGCTCTCGCACACACATACCAAATACCTGGTCTTGGATTTGTGCTGTGTGCTTGGATTGTTTTGTGCAACAACCCAACAACTCCCAGCTGCAGTGTCAACCAACGAAATGATCGTTCGCTTTACTTCTTACAGCGTCCCGCACGGGCGGTTACTCTTTAACTGGCTTCGTCCACTCTCGCTCTCCATGACTTTATTATATGTACAGTAAATATATGTATATAGTAGCCATATAGCACACCGATCGTCACCATCATGACTCAGAGTAGTGATGGCATAACCGAATCATGCACTCTCTATGAACTGTATAGATATTGTGATGGCATTTCGGGTGTTATTGACTGTTAGTTCCTTACAATATCTAATTCAAAGGAGGAGTTGAGAAGGGGGAAAATATTTATTTACACAAAGCAGGTGGACACTCATTGATTTAAAAAACATATATGTTTTACACTAAAATGCAAATACGTATAACCTGGCAGTGGTCTGGAATAAACGTTGTTTAAGAGACCAGTGTTTCTTTGCTTGTTTAACTTGTTTCCCATACTTTCATATTACTACTTACTATTTTCAAATCTAGGCTGCGGGATAAATCTAAAACTGTTTTATGCTCCTTGCTGTTGCTTTTCTGTCGCTTTGTCGCCATCCAGCGGAGGAATAACGACAAGGCAAGAAAGAGTTGGCCCTGTCAGCACAGCGTCTTCCTGACATACTATGTGCTCGGCAGGTTCACTAGCTTATCTTGTGCAGAGAGTGCTTTGACTAATGCCATGCAAACCCGTAACTTTAGCATTAGTTGCACATATATAATATAATAGATTCGAAACACAATTATTTTAATGATATTTGAGGGTATTAAAATGTAGAACATTATACACTTTTTAATATATCGTAGATTAATTAATGACATTGTTATAATTGTGAATTTTTTCACAGATATGGACTGATATGAACTGAATAATTCATCAAAGCTTTATGTCTAATGTGGAATTTTAACTGCTATGTGTTGTCAGCATGTTGCCTTGCCTTTATCATAAATGCTGCCAAACGAGATACAGTTATGGGAGACTTTAGACTTTGTGTCACACTGTCCTTCACTTATCTTTTTATGTGTATGCCAGCAGAAATCTTTATTTGAATTATCCTTAAATACACAGACATTACAGACATAAGAGTTAGCAAACATGATCAAAAGGGAAGGGTCGCACTGCAAACACAAGAAGTACAAAATGTTCTGACAATCCTCTTCATTTGGAAATCACAGAGCGTATCAGCCTTGAAAGGTCACCTCGCAGCTGGTGCAGTCACAGAAAATGTGAAACACTTTCTGTAAATATGTAAGCACATTGGAAAACGTCTTTTCGCAGACACAATAATTCTCTTGAATCAGAGTTTATCTTGTAAGTACATCTGCTGCTAAAGTTTTAGACACTCATGACAAATAAAACCAAAAAGCACATCACTATAAACACATCATGTTGCATTTCTACGAGCTGTCGTGCTGTCGCAGGGGTATCTGTGAGAACCTGTGTCTACTGGAATTACCTCCGAATGCCTTCATTGGAATGACACAAGAATACGTTACAACGTCAGTGATGCAAGAAATTCCTTTTAATTGCTTCACAATGTCAAAGAGATCATCATCACAAAGACAAATAAGCTGCATTTTCCCGCCTTTCCTTTTTTCGAACCGTATGATGCAAGTTGACTTTCTGTTCTCCCAGCATTAAGATTTCACTCCATTACGCTGCATTTTATAATTTCAGGGCATTAAAGAAAAGTTGAAACCTCAAGAGTGATCCACAGAGATGCATTCAAAGGAGCCACAAGCCCGGGAGGCTTGTAAGTGGCATTTCTGAACGTCCTGAAAGTCACTTAATGCAAAATGTATTTGCTTAGATTAAGTTGAGAGGGGAGGAAGGAGGGAGATGTTTGTCAATCTAATCTCTCAAATTGTGGACTAGCTTTTAATGATTCATTGCTTGAATTCTGCGTCAAGACTTGAGTGATGTTAAACAAGATCATGCTTTATGCTTTTAGTAGCTATTTCCATCATGGAGAGAAATGACTTCTCATGTACTTCTAAAATGTTTAATATACTAATATAATAAGAGTAGGTTCAATTTTACTGCTGGCATACTATCAGCAGTATGCAGCTCAGCTGACTGATTGAAGGCTCGGTGGGGGAAAGGGTGAGTTTGATAGACTTCATGCTCTAAGGCCAACCAGAGGCCTTTACACCCCTGTGCAGTCCTGCGTTAATCAATGTTTACCAGGTAATATTCAAGCAATGGTGGTGACATATGTTTTGAGTTAGTCTTCACATGATTTCCCTCCTTTTTTCCAGGGATTTCCCATTAATCCTGCACGGAAATATGGCTCTACACATTGTGATGAGAGTGACCCATCCGCAAGGTAAAACACTGACATGTTTCTCTGCTTCTGTAATGGTTAAATTGAACTCTGTGCAGCCTCGGTAGTAAGTGAGCAGCATCAAAAATGCCCAGATTTGATTTCAAATGATGCACCAATCTATCGGTCATGTTGTTTAAGCCCCGAGTCAAATGATATACAAAACGGTTTGACTTTAGATTATGTTACAGAGCCCCGTGTTACTGTTGTCATCAACCTCTATTCTGAATTCTTCAGTGAACCCGAGTGAACTAACCAGAACGATCGCCTCTCCTTTGAAAACGGGGTACGGCCCTGGTTATGGACATGACATTTGTTTCAGCCGTCTGTTCGTGGAGGATGAAGGCTTTGGAGATGTGGATTCCCACTGCCCAGGAGTGCAGATGCATGTGTAGATGTGAGGCCATTGTGGGCTTTAGTTTTCTCAGAGTGGCCATTTGGTTTCTCAACATACTGGCCATCACAGGTCAAACTGACAGGGCCTCGCTTCCTCGTGTGCCACCTGGCTTTTTGCAGACCCCTCTGCATTGAGATCTACCAGTAGACCAGTCGGTCGGCACGTGCTTACCCAGTAGAAGTGCTGACACCAAGCTTGCAAAGCGCATCGCTGTGCTCATCATCACCAACTTCCCCTGCATGGCAACTAGAAATCCTCTCTGAGCCATGACCCTCATCTCCAAGAGCTTGTTGTCAGTGGTTGCAATGAAAACCAAACCATGTCTGCCTCTGTCAATTAATCTCAATCCTGTTATTAATTTCTGTACAATAACTTGTTTGTGTTATCCTGGTCAATATGGAAAATGTAGTAGTTGACCACGTGGTGGAGTAGTAGCAGTAGTAGTAGTTGAAGACAACTTAACTACATCACCGGGTTTTTGGTTTTCTTCTAAAGGTTTTTGACATTGTGTAGTTGACAATAAAATAGATGTCTACCGTGCTAGTCTATGTGTCGTTAGGCTACATATTAATTATTGTAAGATAATACGGTGATATTTGTCTGTCTGAGAACGAGAGAGAGAGAAAGGAGATTGGGCAAGCAAAACAATTTAAAAAAACACAATAACTCATGTGAAATTCCAAGAGTTCTGTTGCGCGTCCGACTCCGCAGCAACGTCGACCTGCTGCTCGTTTCCAGCACTTCGCTGCATTTCGACCCTCAGTTCCGCCTCCATGGCATCGAGCCTGTGACGCCCCTGCAGCTGGAGCTGATCTGGGGTCAACGGCTCTGCACACACGCCGTGAACCGCCCCGGCCGGTGGTGGTGGTTGTTCTCGGCAGCTGTCCGGTGCCGCGCAATCCGGGTTTCACGCCGCAGCAGTGAGGAACTCAGACCTGGTCATGGCAACGAAGGCAACTCCGGGCTGGTTTGGAGTTTTCCTCCCCACAGCGATCACAGCCATTATTGTGGGAAGTCCGGTCAGCGGTGAGTTGTTGTTGTTGTTGTTGTTGTTCTCGGTGCTTTATTGGCTCCGTGTCCCCCAAAGTTGGGTCTCAGCTTTAACTCGGCCGAATGTTCAGCGGCTCTCTTCTCTGCACGACAGTCTGCAGCTGGAATAGATTTAAATACTCGTTGAAGTAGCTGCCTGTGCGCCGCTGCAAAGCTTAAAGGATTCCTGTATGGACTTCGAGAAAGTCCTGAAAGACTCCGGGATGTGTTTCACAGCACTAAACGTGCGTCTTACTGTAGCTGCTTTTTATTTCTCGCTTGTGGACTGGAATGGTGACAGAAAGAAACCCAACACACTTCAAAATACTCATTTGGTAAAGAGCTCGTGAAAACATCCAGGGGATAAACTGCCTTTTGTTTTGTTTTTTGATTTTCTGGCCTAATTTTACTATTCGTGCCATTTCTAGAAACATATTTTAATTTATGAAGATAAGTTTAAAAAAAGTCTTTTGTTACAATCAAAATTGATTATTTGCCGAATGGAACAGCTGGTAGTCTGCACACACAGAAAATTAATTGCCAGCTGTTTTGATAATCAGTTAATCCTTTAAGTAACATTTTTAAGCCCAAGGTCAAAAAATTAATTGGGTCAAGTTTCTCAAATGCCAGGACTTGTTGCTTTTCTCTGTTTCATATAATTTTAATTAGAATATAACTGAGTTCGGAGCTGCTGGTTTAACAAAAATAAGACGTCACATTGGGCTCTGAATATTTGTGATGGGAGTTTTTCACTGTTTTCTGACATTTTATAACGATTAATCGATTATTTGAAAAAGTAATAGATGGATGAATCAATTATGGAAATATCTGTCACACACTAACATAACCTCACATTTTCCTCTGTAAACAGCTCAGCATTCTATGAGCCACTTCCACCGTCCCACCAGGAACTCTGAGCCTCTTGTGATCCCGGGCCGTGTTTCAAGGGTTTATCTGAGACCAGATCAGCTCAGACGGCTGCACTTCAAGCCCACCATAGGCACCATCCACCTGTCAGAGGGCCACGAGTCTAAATTCAACTGCTCCATTGACATCCCTGACGCCAGGCTGGAGCCCACCATCAACTGGCTGAAGAACGGCCAGGACCTGGCAGGAAACATACAGGTGGTGATCAACGAGCTCCAGACCACCACAGACGGGGTCACAACTCTCCTCTCCACTGTCAGGTATGTAAACGCATGGGGGTGCCGAATTGGGCGACAGGCAGATCACGCAGATTGACGTGTGTCCTCATGTCCTGTATTACAGCATTAACCGTGTGCAGCGAGCGGATGCTGGGGAGTATCGCTGCAGAGTGAGCATCGGCACCAGAACGGTGGAGTCTCAGCCCATCATCATGGAGGTGGAAGGTGAGTTTCAACATGGTGCCAGCATTGGCTACTTCTTCGGGGGGGGGGGGGTCAACATTTTCCATGACACTTTTGCCCATCTTTGATTGGTCTGTAGGCCTACCGACATTTATCCACCAACCAGAGGACAGGAACGTAACAAGAAACACACCTTTCACGCTGTCATGTGATGCAGTAGGACCACCGGACCCCGTTCATATCCGTTGGCTCCGTAATGGAATAGCTGATAGTGTCCTTCATGAGTCTCCCAGCAGCTACTCTGTGTCAGGTGAGATACCAGCCTCACAGTTTCTCTCTCTCTCTTTCTTTCTCAGTTTCACATTGATTTACTTCAAAACAGCTACGGCCTCCCTCTTGTTACCTGTCCCTGTTGAGGTGGTGAAAACCTCTAAACGGAAGTGTAATTTCTTGCTGCTTACCTTTCACTCTGTCGAATGAATGATCAGAATACGACTCAGCGTGATCCGCAATGACACCTCGAATCAGACAGAAAGAAAGCAGATGTGCTTTGTGGTTTAGCACACTGACATGATCGTGTCATTCTTCAGCAAACATGCATTGTTCCTTTATCAGTTTTTAAAGTTCTTTTTAATTTAAAAGTACTCCTTTAAAAGTTCTTTTCATCTGCGTCAGATAATTCAAAGTGCTTTTTGATCAAGCTCCGTTTGTGGGTTTGTATTTTTTTTATAAAGAAAAGAGAGACTTTTTTTTCTTACTAGACGAACTTCTGGCTTGTGTAAAAAGTTGCACAAGTAGTATACTGGACGTACCACACAAGCTACAGCTTATTAAACCAATTCATTAGTTTCATGTTGATTAACTTCCTCCTGTGATTGAATCAGCAGAGATGCCGGGACATGAGGCTCTCTGATAATGGTGACAAAGCGTGGTGTGGGTCTTACTCAGCTAGCATCACTTTGTTGGTGGTTTCTATTCTGCTGCATCAGCATCTGTACTCTGCTTACTGCAATGAGATTCATCGCCACGGTCATTGTCACTGGGGCCCCTTGCTGCACTGCTGAATGGTTCACAGCGACCATTAATGCACGGTCAGTGCTTTTTGTAACACAGCTCTACTAGCTGTGTACTGAAGACGTGGGGAATAACTAATCAGTGGTCGATGAACGCGATAGTTTGACATTTTGGGAAATGTGCTTGGAGAGTTAGATTAGAACATTGAGCGCATGAGCCAGCAGCTGGTTAGCTTAGCCTAGCATAAGGACTGGAAACTGGGGGAAACATTTAGCCTGGCTCTGTTCAAACGGAACAGAATCGGGATCAGTTGCTGGATGACCAGGCCAGGAAGACTCCAGGAATCTACTGGTCTCGACCAAGAACAAATCTGGCATGGATCCACCCGTATAATGCAGAAATATTGTTTAAACACTTCAGTTTTTGTACAAACTAAGCAAATAATGTGCTAATTAATGAGGTTTAAAGGTCCTAGTAGGTGCACAGCCAGGCTAAGGTAACCAGCTGCTAGCTGTAGCCTTATGTTTAATACAAGGACATGAGAGCGGTAACAATCTTATCTGACTTTTGGCAAGAAAGCATATAAATATATTTACCAACATTTGCTGTTGCTTTAAAATAAGGCTGCAACTGACTGTTATGGTCATTGTTTGTTCCATAAAATGTCAGAAAATACTTATAAAGGCCCATCACAAGTTGACACATTGAAATGGTTTGATATGTCCAACCAACAGTTCGAAACCCAAAGATAGCCTCTTTAGTTTAATAACATAAAAGGCTAAAACAATATATATCAAATATTCATATTTTAGAAGGTGAAAGCAGTGAAGTTTTGGCATTTTTGTTTAAAAAATTACTTTTAATTGGTTATCAAAATTGTTGCAGATTAGTTGCTTGCCAATCAATTAGTCAACTAACCATTTCAGCTCTACATTAAAGATAACGTTGAAGTAAACTTGATTTTTTTCATGAATATAATAGTCAAGACTAGTTGTTAGAAGATCAGTTCAGGTTTGTGCTTTTATTTTCATGTTTTAACGTGTTTCAACATTGAATTGTCTTTTAAAGTATAAAGCATTACATTTAGAAAAACTATCCAAATTGTCTTTTAAATGTGGACTCTCCCTTTTAAGGCCTCAGCTGCCTTCTAATTGAAAGCAAACGTTTGTTATTAGAAGCATAACCTTTCTGCTCTGTGTGCTCTAACCCTTCATTTTCAGCTCGCCGCAGGCTAAGCGCTCCTGCTGCAGTCAGGGAGTGTTGATACAGCCCGAAGCTGAGGGGTTAAAGGTTCAGAGCTGTGCTTTGGTCCACCATGTGCAAGCGCCTGGGCAGTAAGGGGATGGGGGGTTGACCAGGGAGGCTGTTCGGGGGTTGGCTCCGGGGACAAAGACCTCATTCACAGGACATCCCACTGCCCAGCAGGGAGGGGCTGGACACAGAGGCTGGCAGGCTGCAAGCTACCAGAGCTGTGTGCAAGGCCAAATACTGGCACAACAAAACAGTGAAAACCCACTCATACATACTATGAATCTTTAATGTTCCAATAAAGCTTGGCCCTCATGATGAGTGCTCAGTGATGAAAGATTGTTGGTCTTTTGTTAGGAAAGTCATTGAGGAGATAAGGAAGTTGATGAAAGCCTTCTTCTCCACATTTCATTGTTTAATTTGTCTCGGGAAAGCAGCATAAGATCCGGCGTGAAAGTCGACACAGGTTTGGCCAAACACAAAGAAAACCGATGGACCAAACGCAGTACACGGTAACAAAGAGTGTAAAGTCGTTGGCTTAGTTTGGCTATACTTGCTGCTAAAAATGGAACAATAACATAGACATCTCGGGCAGCTCAGTAAGCTGGAGCGCTTCCCTCCATAATTTCATCAGATTCTGTTTGAGGGAACAGCCCATCTACTTTTTTCCACAGCGTTGTTGGTCTTTGTTTTCATTTGGTTGCCAAGTACATGTAAATGTGAGTGCCTGCCTCATTTAATTTTTCCAAAAAATCTATGACCTAAACATAATCTGTGTCTTTTAATGTGCCGTGATCTGGAGACACTCAGAAAATCTGTGTCTTTGACCTTTAATTCTCTTTAGCGTAGATGTTGAAACCACTCCTGCAGCTTAATCCACTTCTCTGTTGTCATATATTAGCAACATCTTTTGGAACTCATTGTTTTATCAAAGTCCTGCTAAATATGTGCAAACACCATGCTTCCATGTTGCTATGAGAGTTTGGAACATACTCATTATACTGTATAGACAGCAGAGAAGTGGATTATGCTGTGGGTGTAATTGGAGTTACGTTTTTGTGGACATTGTGATACCTTTTCCACCATGAAAACTAGTAGTTTAGTAGCCATAGTGCCTGGCATCATTTTAACACGCCCATAGCCACAAAAAGCGAGCTACAATGTTTAATCAACTTAAGGTGAAGCTGCCAACGATGTTGTGACATTTCTTTTTTTCTTCCTGTGGTGGCATTTCTCTTTGGTAAACTTATATAAGAATGACGAGTTTCATTTGGGACAACAGTCAAACCTGCTCAGTGTGCCTCAACCATCTGTTTGCCATGCAGTTTGAAATGAAGCATGTGGTAATTGCATTTGCACAGCTTGGCTGGAAATGTGTTTATGTAGTTGCACATTTCTCTCAGATCTTAAGCGACAGTTTTATTGTGCAATTTGTTGTGCAATTTTGATCCTTGTTATTTTAGATGTTTTTTGTGTGTGTGTGTGAATGTAACTTTAATGAGTGATTCAATCATTCAATCAATTTTAGTAATGCTCAAACAAACGTACTGTAGCCATCGTTTGTGCGAATGTGAAGCTCTCTTTTCCCCCGGTGCTCCCAAGCAGAGGACAGCAAATGTATGAGCTTGTGAGAGTCTGCAGCATGTAAACACAACATCCCAAGTTTGATTCCAGTCATCTCTCACAGGCTGTTCTGTTATTGCGTTTGTGGAAAGGTTTCCGAGATGGCGACACTGGAAAACCGAGCACACAAGGGACATTATATAGCGGCTGTCCCAGTCCTGTTCTAACTGGGCAGATCTGTGGCTGTTGAAAGATGGGAATTGTGTGTCCAGGAAAAGTTGCTGTGGGAACTTTAGAGATATAATAAAGTAGCGAGTCATCCCCAAATGTGCTTTTTTGTTTGTATCAATTTCAGTCTCGCTTCTCCATTGAGGCTGACATTGCACTTTTCCCACAGATTCGCCTTTGACACACAGAGAGAAATAAGTTACTTTGTCCAAACAGACAACCTGACGAGAATATGCCCCAGTACTGAAGTAAAATAACGCTATCTTGACCTTGAGAATTGGTTGTTTTGGATTCATACAGCAACACTGTCCTCTCCGATGTGTCAATTGCAGGCGTGGACAAGTATACTCGGTTCAGCTGTGAAGCTCACAACTCGAAGGGTCTTACCACCTCCAGAGAAGCAAATGTCAACATCAAAGGTAAATCTGGGTCTTTAAGGGACTCTTAAACATTCCAAGAGGTTTTCATTCTCTGCAAGCTGACTATATGTCCCCATGTTAGGGCGTTAAAAGGGTTTTTATTGTGTTTCTTGTAGTGCTTCCCAGCCCTGTGTCTAACGTTGCTGTGATGGATAGGCAGTCCAATAAGGTGACGTTGAGCTGGAGCCCTGGAGATGATGGTTTCTCTCCACTAATTAAATGCCACATCAGGGTAAGCCCCACGTCTCCACAGACAGCGCTGTCGCTTAATGTCCACAGATTGATCCTCACATGTTCTCTCTTCCGTCGAAGGTTAAAGAGGTGAGTCGGAGGAAAGGGGAGGTGACGACGACCAGGGTCATCAACGTCACAGTGCCACCTTTTGCGTGCGAAGTTCCCGGGCTGCAGGCTATGATGTGGTACAACATGAGTGTTTCCTGCAGCAATGAGGTGGGAGCCTCTCCTGTCACCATGTGGATCGACAGCAACACCACAGAGGGAGGTGTGTGAGTACTTAAGGAATCATGGAACAATTTGCAAGTTTTATTTTGGGATGCAAATTTGAATTCAGAAGGATGAGGCTGTATTTGCCTTAATAACCACGTTGTGTATTTACTTATAAGAAAACCCTCTGTGTTATGCTCCTCATAGCAGATTCCTATTTCGGTTTCACTATTTCGTTGCACTATGTAATTAGCCCTCTACTTTCGCATCCAAAATGTGCTTAATGTAAGCCTCTGTAATAACTGTTTTTTTTCAGGAGTTACACAACAACCTGCTCTGCTCATGCCAAGCCCCCTTCAGAAGAATTTTGTATCCGCTAAATCTCTGTTGATTTCCTGAAGGGTCACATAGGAAATAGGAGTAGTCAGACTGAGCAAACACAAAGTTCCTACTGGGTGGAGCAACTTCCTCCCTAAAGCCACCACAGGGGATATTTTAGTAGAAAGACTTGATACACCATGCCAGGAAGTGACCACATACCAAACTGTAATCAAAGATTTCAATGGAGGGGCAGTAAAAGAAAATAAAAATAAGGTTTGCATTTTTATGAAGTCTCTTGATTTTGTTACCGCTCTTGATGGTGCCTTGATTCTTGTCACGTTCTCAGTGCCATCAGTTTATCCCCGAAATGTCACCGTACATCTGAACGAGTCGAGGCTGGTGATCAGTTGGAAACCTCCCCCAGACGATAAGATAAATGGCATCCTGCGTGGTTATGATGTTATTGTCCGACATGGCAGACACGTCAACAAGGTGAGCTTGTCTGCAACACGGCAATTAAAGATTTTGCCTTCCGCTTTTGCTGTTACCCTTTTTTGTGAATGTTTTATTGAGTTTTTCCTCGTTTATGAGGCAATCACATTAACTTAGATTATTAGCAAAATATAAATTAGAAAAAAGGGAAAGAACATAAATACATGTAAACTGATTTTAAAGTTAACTCCTGGATGATTGCAATCTGATTATGTTATTGTAACAGGTAGTAGGTAACATCTTTCATATTTCCCTAGATGTTTTTTTATAGATCTACATGAACACACATATCGATATACTATATCTGTTTATAATCTATATATCTGTAGCACTGCATCTAACTGCGTATGAGTGTTCACTACAGACATTAATAATAGATGCTATTGTTCACACTCATGTTCATGGTGTTATCTTAGAGCTGATGTCTTTCGAAAAAATCTGAAAACAATGACTAATGTATGACAAATATGAAAAGAATGAATCTCACATATTGGGAATATGTGATCCTCTCTTTGTCCTGCTGACTGAGCCAGAGGTTAGCTTCCTTATTATCAATGAACAAGTCTTTCTACTCAAGAATCAACAATGCAGGAAATATTTTTAGATACATTCTATGAAATAGCACGGTTCATTTTAATAACAACCTCTTTCTGTGTGTATATATATATATATATATATATATATATATATATATTGTGCTTCTGTAACTGCATTAGTGCTCTTTAGTACAGTAGTGTGTTTCCTGTCCTTACTGTCTGTGTCGTAGTTACAGGAAGCTGATGGTGTGAAAACTGGTATTCAGTGTTTTTTTATTTGTTCGGCATATGACGAATGGAATGTGAATACAACGGGATGTGTACTATAGGGCCAAATATCCTTATGCGTTGTCCAGGCGATTGGTGATGTCATTACACACAAATGCTTTGTAATAGCAGCAGTGACTGGAAGTGTCCACAAAGGCAACTTGTTTAATCCTCACTCACCTGCATTATAGTGAAATAAGTTTTTAGAAGTAAACAGTTATCTTTAAATTAGAGGAGTAACTTGTTATTGCTACGTGCTCACAGTTTTGTGTCTTTCATGGTAGAAGCCGTGGTGCCATCATCTTCTTCTGAATCTGAGGTTGACTCCCGACATTTAGGATTGAGGATTTGCTGTTGTAAGAGCATTTAACCACTTGTTGCCCTCTGTTTGGTGCTGCAGACATCATACACCATTAATCATGGGATCAGTGTTTCCAGTCCGACTGTCAGCACATTGGCAAAGCAGAGGAACCCCAAATGGTACTGTGGGGTGTTGTGAAATATAGCGCTATGTCTGTCACATGGTCCCTCCCATTGCAGCACATGAGCTTATCTAGAAGTTAGTCTCCTTCCCTTTTTAGTGCGGAGTTTCATTTTATACAATCATCCCCGGTATACAGTTCCCTGTGATTTTCCCAAAAAAGGATTCATAGTCTAAGTGCTGAAAACAGCTGTACGGTACTTTTTACTTGCATTTCTTGTTTGTTGTAGTGCATTAAGTGGAAAGGAGAAAAAGAGGAGGCATGGTGAGAGAAAGGACACTACATGCAGCAAAGTTGTTGAGCTGGATGTGAGATGTTGCACAAATGTACAAGATATACCTCAGCATGCTGTTCCACCAGAATGTCTCCAAAATATTATCTCTTGTCATGGACTTGAAAATCTGCTTGTCTTTCAGTTAAATGACTTACCTTACTGTGTCATTAAAGCTCTGTTCAGCCTGTGACCTATGTTCTTGTAACAGGTTGAACCTTCGCTCCACAGATGCAATGATTAACCTTAAAATATGTTTTTAAGAGGAATCCAATTATGACACTAGACGCAATCCACATTTAAACGACCTCTGTGCTGTTGTTATGTTATTTCAGATCCACAGTAACACCACCACGGCCTTTGTAGCTGTGCAGGAATTCAACGCAACGTACAGCGTGGAGGTGGCTGCATGCACACAGGCAGGGAGTGGCATGGTCAGCCCACAAGTCTTGCTGTTTGTGCCTGAGGACAGTAAGCTGCTCTATTGATTTATCTCCTCATCTGGAAACTGTTAACTTTATAATCTGGCCAACATAGTTCAGCTGATGTATCGTACCATACTGGATTGACATAATACAGTACCCATTAAGGCCTTATACCATATTTGTAGCCACACAGTCGTTGTGGCTCTGGGCATGGCAATGTCGATTGGTCAGTCAGCTACTTTGGGCCAGGGTGAAATCAACAACTATTGGATGGATTGCCTTAAACTTTGTACAGACATTCATCATTACCAGAGGATGAATCCTATTGACTTTGGTGATACATTGACTTTTCCTCTAGAGCCAGTGGTTTCTACTGAAATAGCTCAACAAATCTGGGATGGATTGCCATGAAATCTGGTACACACTGCATTCATGGGCCCCTGAGAATGTATTGTAATAACTAATAATAAGGATTATCGTGGACATTTTCCAAAAAGACCCATTTGTGAACATAATTCATTGTTTTCATAGTGTGGGAAACTTAAACACATTGATGAACAGGCATAATTTAATTATCCTGCTTTACTAAATGGATTCATAATAAAGTTATGGCAGAAAATACAAAAGACTGAAGTTTAGTTAAACATTGGGATCAGTTACATATCCCTATTGATTCACATTGAAACAACTACTCTGTGGACATGTTGAAAGGATATACTAATATGATCTGATATAATTTCTACAATGCTGAACTAATCTTCAGTATTTGGATTTTGGATATGCCATTTGTTGAATGTTGTTTTTTGTATTCATGCTCATCATTTCTTCGTCCCATCTCAGAATCAGTCGCGTCCCCATCATCCAGCCCTGACACCGGGGTTTCAGACTCTGTCTATGTTGTGCTGGGCGTCGTGTGTGGCATCGTTCTTCTGCTGCTTATCCTCTGGGGAGCTATCTGTGTACACAACAGGTCTCCTGACTCTTGGCTTGGGTATGCGGACAATCTTTCACCCTTCTGTGCAAATGCAGCATTGATTTAATTACCAAACTTGCTCTATGTATGATTGTCTTATCTCTGAAGTTGCTACAGATCACTGTGACCCATTTCTCTGAAAGAGATTTGATCTAAAATATTTGATTGGGTAGTTAATTTTGTATCGGCTCCTGGGGGTGTTTGTTGGGGAAAAAGTAAATGCTTCTGGACTCTGTTAATAAAGGGCCTTTGCTTCCTCTTAATCACCATTGTGTGCACCTGAGGCCAGTTATGATTGTGCAGCTGGAGAGATGGACAACATTTTCTGGAATTCATTATTATGAAGTCTGTGACTCAGTCTTGCCACTCAGGATATGCATAGGAATGTGTCACAGGCTGCTGCTCAGATAGGAAACAGCATCTGACCCCAAACATCAGGAAAGAGGGCTACCTTACTATGACCGCTTCTTGAGTTGAATCTCAGCCCGTGTGTGTGTGTTTACTGAGCTGTAATGATGTTGGTTAGAGGTTAGCTCACTGTTCAGCATTCCCTGTTTTTTCTTTTTCCCTGTCTCCCCCTGCAGGCAGGTCTTTGGAGGTGGAGAAAAGCTGCAGCCTATTGTACAGTACAAATCCCAGCGATCCTACAATCGATCGGCCATAGGAGTCACACGTATGTTCTTGAATATTACTGTGTGAAATGAACATGTATGTAGACATTTATGTTGTCCAGCTAAAGGTGAATGCACAGTAACTACAGTGGGTCCTGTCTGCAGTTGGGACCCTTGGTGTCAATGATGAACTCCAGGCCAAACTTCAGGACGTGATGGTTGTGAGGAGCTTGCTCTCCATAGGGAAGGTTCTTGGAGAGGGTGAGTGAACATTTTGGGACATGTGTAAGCGTAGGATACGTTCATATCTACATGATTATATCATATGGCAGTACTTATGATTTGGTTTAATTTAATCAGGTGAATTTGGCTCTGTGGTGGAGGGCCATTTAAGACAACCAGATGGAACATCAGAAAAAGTTGCTGTGAAGACGATGAAATGTAAGCTTTATATTACTGAAAGGCATCCATTGATCGTCTGTAAACTATAAAACGAGTAGAAATGGCTGATCATTTTCCTCTCTTCCTTCAAACAGTGGATAGCTTCTCTCAAAGGGAGATTGAAGAGTTCCTGAATGAGGCGGTCTGCATGAAAGATTTCAACCATCCAAATGTCCTCAGGCTGCTCGGTAGGAGTGATTGATTACCTCTTTTTAAAGTACTGTACGATCTTACTGCTCTCCTAATTGGTCCATTTTCATTTGCACATTCTTACATTCTCTGTGTGTATTGACCTATCCTTTTTAGGCGTGTGCATGGAAGTAGGCTCAGGACATTTTCCCAAGCCCATGGTCATCCTGCCGTTCATGAAATATGGAGATCTACATAGCTTCCTGCTGCGCTCTCGCCTGGAAGAGAGTCCAGTGGTGAGACTTCAGCCACACGTTGAAATACATATATTATAATATTATTAGACTAAACAATGTTAACTTAGTAACCGTGTTTTTTTCCAGTTCTTGCCCACTCAGACACTCTTGAAGTTCATGGTTGACATTGCTTTGGGTATGGAGTATCTCAGTGGTCGTAACTTTCTGCATCGTGACCTGGCTGCTCGTAACTGCATGTAGGTTGCAAATACGAAAATTTTTTATAGTCACAAAAAACTTTGTTTAACTACTTTTTAGAGGTTTATCTGATTTTTGTTGTTTTGTGTCTTACAGGCTGCGTGATGACATGACGGTGTGTGTAGCAGACTTTGGGTTATCTAAAAAGATCTACAGTGGAGATTATTACAGGCAGGGCAGAATAGCTAAAATGCCTGTAAAATGGATTGCAATAGAGAGTCTGGCAGACAGAGTGTTTACTGTAAAGAGCGATGTGGTAAGTACCTCTATCTGTCTTTTCTCTTCAGTAACAAAGGTCACTGCTGTACACTGTACTGTCACTAAAAGAAGAACTGACCCCTCATCTACACTTTCTCATTGTTCTATGTTGTACTGCAAATTACTTTCAAAACCATTTGTCCGAGATTTTTGTTTTGACTGTTTTTCTTACATAATCTCTCAGCATGTGGTAATTTGGGAGAATTCTTCCCTGCTTTTGCAATTTTAGGACTCTAAAAGTAGTACATTGAAGATTAAAATCCAATTTCCTGTGGTGTCGAGCCATTTTTTGTGTTGTTAGCAAAAAGGCAGAAGTCATTCGACTAAATATGTTACTGTAACATAGAAATGAAAACTGGAAATGAAATCCGAAAACAAAACCTGGAAATGAAACCGAAAAAATAAAAAGAGAGGCAGAGTGTGTTCACAATTCAAAAATGTTTGTAGCGAACTGCAAATACAAATGTAGATCATTTTGAAATCATCTCAGTACACTTTCAAGACGGCACATTTTAAGGGTTAAGCAAGGATAGTAATAGTATTTCTAGATAGATAGTTTGTGGTGTGCACTGCAAGTTTTTCACGTGATAAAATGTCCTCTGATGTTAATATTCTGTGTCATGCAGTGGGCCTTTGGCATTACCATGTGGGAGATTGCGTCACGAGGTGCGACGCCGTACCCCGGCATCCAGAACCATGAAATCTATGACTACCTTCTTGAAGGACACAGACTGAAGCAGCCAGCGGACTGTTTGGATGAGCTGTGAGTGTTGTGTCTTCTCGACACAAACGCTGAATTTGGGTTTGGTTGTGTTGGAGGTAACCAGAGTCAAGATAGACTATAAAAGTAGAACAGAACCCTGTTTGTGTAAACCATGCAGGAATGGGGGTAATTTTGAGGAATAAAATATGGGAACTTAATATATTAACAATTTCAAAAATATAATGTAATCTTTTCACAGACACGTCCATTTTTTTCCCTCTGTGTTGCAGGAAACGTTACCCCAAACTATATGCTAAACTTGAGCATCTAGAAGTTGTTTTGCACTTGAAGTATTGATGTACAGTAAATACTATTTTCAGTTCTCTATATTTTGGCTTGCATCCAGTCCAGCAAAAAGCTTCACCTTTTAAAACTGGACTGCTTTTCTCACCAGTAACACCTACATTTTTTCTGAAATTAATGTGTTCTTGTGTTAGCTACATCCCAAATCAAGGCTCAACTTGCTAAATTAGTTATTTCCTTTATTTACCTGCATTTAGGTATGAGATCATGTATAGCTGCTGGAGGGCTGATCCGCTGGACCGACCCATCTTTCTCCAGCTGCGAGAAATGTTGGAAAAACTCACCGAAAAGCTTCCAGAGTGTTTCAGCAAGGACGACATCATCTACATTAACACCAGCTTTCCTGATGAGGACCCCGATGGAGCAGAAAATTCAGTAGTTACTGCAGACATTCACGGGAGCCTGGAGGACGAGAATGACGTGGGCGATGATCGCTATGTGGTCGTGATCTCCCCCGATCCTTCCCTTAGATCTCCTGCAGTGGACACTCCTCTTTTGTCAAGTGATGCTTTAAGTCAAGCAAATGGAGACATGGTTACTGATGTGACAGCAATGGATCACAGCTCGAGTGACACTTCTTTCCTGCTATAAAGATTGGTCCAAACTGTAATTAAACTGTCACCATGGTTCATCAATACTAAACATTATGCCTCATTGCACTGGGAGCACCTTGACATTTCTTGATGTATAGTATTGTTATGCAAGCAATTTATGCTTAATGTGGCCAGAGTTAGGAATGTTGTCTATGTTAGTCAACATTAAACATATTGCATAAGGTTAAGATACACTGAACTGTGAAATTGTTTTACTGTATTTAATTTTGTGTTGCAGTGTAAATATAGAAATGTATAGAACATTTATAAAGTGTTCTTATATACTGTAAAAAATAAAAAGAAGAAAACACCATAAATGGATTTCTTCAAGACTTTATTAAAATGTGATACCTTTTGCCAAGATTCACAGATTTCCTCACAATACTATCATGTAACTCAAAATGGTAATTATGGGTAGTGTGGTTCCCACAACCATCGCCATGATGTTTTGTAGTCCCTGACCCGCCCCTGTGTGACATCGCACACCGTATAACACATTTATAGGAATATATATGAATATATATGTATATATACGCATGTAAAAACAGACTTGGATAAGGCATTACGTCATTACGGAAGAGGATTAGGGCCACATGTGAAATTTATTGAAGGGGATTACAGGTGCGTGGAATTTTTTTTTGTGTTCTAAGATTAAAGTCAGAATTTTGAAGAAGGTTGACAAAATAAGTGCGTAATGTTGTCAAGCTTATTAAGATGAAAAGGGGCAGAAGGAGTCTATAGTCTGTTCCAGTCTCTGGACTGGAAGGTGGAGGTAATGCACCAATAAGCTAGATACCTAGAAGAAGAGGTGGCTTATTAATGCTAGCTAATTGCTAGGTAATAATTTAAATCCCTATCTTTGTGCCAAGTGGAGCTAATTTAATGTCATTAGTTAGCTAGTTAAACAGACGGATGAGGGACTCTTATGTGTTAGGCTACCACACTTTAAATGGCTAACGTTGGTGACAGTATTAACTTTATAATCGAGTCAGATAATTCACAAATTCCTGTAAAGACAAGACATTTCCTCTTACCAGTTAATACTAGCTAACATATCTTGATGCCATCAACCGTCTAACCATAACGTTACAGTAGGTAAAAGGTTTATTTTGTTGTATATGATGTCCACTTTGGTCATTTGTATACTGGTACATATGTAAATGTGTGGAACCTCAACCAGGTCAAAATTAACTAAATTAATATAATATATATATATTTATACCTAATTTTATAATCCCCCGACAAGGATGAACGACGGACTAAAAAAAAAAAAAAAAGAGTAGTACATTTTACTGAACGGGAACTGAAGAACTGAGTCACTAACATGATTCGGTTACGCCGTCACTCCGCCGTGCAGGTAACGTCACTCTTGAGATCCTCCCCCCAGGTGTTGCGTTCAGGGCACCTCCTGCAGGGGGAGTGCTCTAGCCCACAACGAACATGGCTGCTGCAGTCGGGATGAGGACGTGGATCTGTCCGACCAGAGGGGTTTTCTGTCCATGGGCAGTCCTTTCCGTAGTTTTCCTCAGCGCCATACATGCGGCTGTTGCAGCACCGGAGACGGGGCTTTGGACAATCACAGTTGTAAATGTGAGTTTCTTACTGGCGGAACACAGCTGCAGCATCTGTCGGCTAACGTTAGCCACGTTAGCTCTGTTGTGCTCTCTCGTTATCAGCTGTGAGTGTGGTGACAGTCGTCCTGTATTAATGCTGTCGCGTTAACACTCTCGACTGCGACTTGATAACCGTAATAGAGCTGTGTAAAGTGCGCAAATCGAAAGAGTATGTTAACTAAATAGCAGCCAGTCTTGTGGAGAGCGGCTGATGTGGACTTTAAGGTTAGCTGTCGGCTAATTAGCGGGCTTCATCTTAAGACAGCTGTTCACAGATTATTAATTAGCCGAGTTCCCTATAGACTCCCTAATATATAGCATCGTCTCTAATACTAGACCTCGATCAACACTTCCCAGTTTGGACTGTTGTGTTCAGGTTTACTTGATGGTGCTTAGCTACTCGGGTCATTTGCCACCAACCTGGTAATATACATATTATTACACATGAAAACACATCCTGACAGTTGAGTTACTGTCGAGTACTGGCACAGTGGAGTCCCCCCTCTTGTTTATTAATATTAAGGCACAGTTCCCAGACTTAATCCAAGGAGAACTCGAAAGCCTTGATCAATAATTTAAATATCGAGTTAAGTTTCAAATTCCCTGTGTTGTCGTCTCTGTATCCAGTTGCAGTGTTGGATGTGCTGAGAGACGGGGTTCGCCCGTCTGTCACACGACTCAGACAGACAGGACAGTGTTAAACGTTTTTAATTCGCCTGACCCAGAGGTCTTTTCTCCTCTTCGCAAACAGAGAAAGGGCTCAGCTTAATTGGGTGTGAACCCAGGACAGCACTACCCACCGAGCCCCCCCATCCCACCTAAATCATTCATCAGTTTACCAAACCAAATGTCTGTCGATCAGTAAGAAAAATAATCCTTGGTTACACTCCACAGACCTCGAGACCACTGCTGTTAAGGAAATCCATGTATAAAGACACTGACATTGAACTGAACGGTAAGACCTGGAAAATGTGCTCACAAAAAGTCTTCCCCTTTTTCTTCCTTGTGTTAATCGTCACTGGTGTCTTCATCTTTGTAGTTTTGTCCTTTGGCTGCCCTGAAGAGGTGACCATCACCATTCACTGGTATTTAAAATACTACCCCTGTCACAATGAATTCAACAATATTGAAGTAAGTGCGGACGTTTAATGGCATAGAAATGGTCAGTCTATCTGTGTAGACCTGATTGCTTTATGAGTGCCTGAATCGCGACTGTCGTTGTCTGTAGGAAATGTACGAGGTAACACAACTGAGTCGTGGGGAGAGCCTGGATCCGAATCCCCTCGGACAAGGAGAGTACATCGAACACAAATACAGTCCCATAAAGTGTAACAGTGGGCTGCGCTCCTTTCCAATGCTCAAAGTGGGTTTGTTACGTCACTCTCCTCGGCGTGCACTCGGCATCATGGCATTTATCGCTCCGCATCCACTAACTGTCTGTGTTTTTCAGAAAGCCAAGGCAAAACCACGTCCTGTCCGACTGCCTGTTGAGGGCGAAGTGCTGGTAAGAAAGCATAAATGCTCTTTGATTTTAAGAGAATTGTGTAAGTTAACGTAAGCAAAGATTCAAGAAACATTTACTAGAAAATCACCGTGATCGGCCAGTATTCAGTGTCTTCAACTGCGCTTTGTTTAGTGTGTTGTTTCTGTAAATGGTTTAAATCAAATCAAAATCAAATCAAATTTTATTTATATAGCGCTATATCATAACAAAGTTATCTCATAGCACTTGTAAATATAGAGCAAGCTCAAGCCAACTCTATATGTACAGACCCAACAATTCCACCATGAGCAAGCACTATGGTCAGAACCATACAGGGTAAAAAATAACATTTCAAACAAAATATAAAAACGCATACATAGTATTAAAAGTATATGTTTTTTAAAGTGATAGAAACTGAATTGCTTTTGTAATATTGCAGGATGAAAATGA